>LQNK01000786.1:77492-96434 GCA_001586405.1 Phoebis sennae | reverse complement strand
CTTATATTCGCTTTTACTTTTAACTTCACACGCATTACGATTAACAAGAGCAAGACCTTTAATGTGATAAATTATTCAAAGTCGCCTCTCTAAGTTCTTTCAAACTAAAATTAAACAAATTAAAAAATGTGTAACTTCTATTTTTATTTAAATAAAACATTTTTATTCTATAAAATGTTCTCTATTTAATTGTATTCCCCTTCAAATGGGTAGACTGAAAATGAATGCTGAGAGTGTAAAACCTAGCAATATGGCAATTGACCCGCTTATGCTATAAGTTTCTTTTTATTTGATTTGTCGTGGTGTAAATGGCAATAAGGCTTTTTTTCTTCTCTTTCTATATTATTTGTCCCGTAAGAATATTAAGCTTTGTTGATATTTATATACAACGTATCCCAAAATTTAACGATAATACGTCACCAGGTGCTGGGCCTACTCATAACTACTTGAGAAAAAATAAAATAAAAATTCGATCTAACTTATTTCTTTAATTATAGAAAAAAATTAATTTGATTCAAGAATTTTCACCTCCTAAGACAGTTTTTTTTACCATGTCCACAATTTTATTATTATTTCTAACTTTTTTTGTATCGGAAACTTAAGTAGCACCACCAACATAATTGTTTAAATACCCAGAATGCATGTAGTTTCGACATAAAAAGCAATTGAAATTGTATTTTTCTCTCAAATTTTGAAAGATTTTTACTTTCAATCAACTTTAATTCATTGTGGTGTAAAAAAAATGTATGTTCTATTGTAAACGTACCGCTATGGCAAGTCTTATCAAAAGTTGGCGCATCTATTTAAGATTATAAAATGGTAAAATAATATAGAAAAATTAGCCACGACAACCATTCTAACTATATTTAACGGGAAGAACCAATCTTCCTAAATTGTTGATATTCGTACTTTTTAAAAATTACTAATATAATACTTGAGAAATTCTTAAACTACAAAAGATTAATTGCTGTTTTCAAATCAGTACGCTATAATCCTTTATTTATTGTGCAAAGTTTCGTATTCTATTGACGTGATTCTAGTACTAACGGGTAGGCCATCTGGTGACATATTATCGTTCAATTTTGGGACACGTTGTATAAATCAAAGACGGGTTTTGTTACAACACTTATAACTTGAGATGTTGAGTAGACTTTTAATCCCACGGGAATATTAAAAACTTTATATTATGATCCCTATGGGTTTGAAAATATAAAAATATTTTCATTCATATATAAAGTAGGTACTTAATAAAATCATATTAATTGTTAAATTTATGAAGCTACCATGTAAAATTTATATATATTACGTTGAATTAAGGCAAAGAAAAGTAGGTAATATTTTTATCTTATTCTTTTACTATGACATCGACCTTGGATTAATATTTTATTGAATACGATAAAGGACAGAGTATTTTTCCTTGAGCTGACGGATCATTTTTACTGTTCCAATAGTCGTTAAGCAAATATTTGTTGTGTCGCTTATATGCTAAACCATGGTTATATTCCTGTATTTGTTTATGTTGTTAAGTATATTAATCGTCCAACGTAAGCGTTTATGTCATGTATCATGGCATCTACTTACAGTCTTTTTCATGAATACTTATAGAACTGATAGAAGTAGCCTATATGTTGTTCTGAACCTGAAACCTGATAAACGTAAAGGTCCAGAACTTGGTATACCAAGTTTCTTCGGTTTCGTAGTTTCTGCGTGAAATGCTAACAAACAAATACATACGTCCTAACAAACTTTCGCATTTCTAATATGAGTGGAATTCGTATATGGTCTTGTACACTCTTATGCATTTTAAGACAGATAATAAAACTAAATGACACCAATTACGTATGCTAATAATGATTATAAGTAATTTCATACCTCTCTGTCAGATAGCATTAAACTATTAGATTTCTGAGCGAAGGTCAAAAAACACTTGTACCTGATAATATCAGGTGACTTACAATAATAGCTAGCGGTTTACTTGTGTTTAAATTAATAGTTGCATAAACCGTAAAGTTTTTGTCATATCAATAATAATGACATTCAAAAGTTCTCCAAAGTATAGAATATAATTAAAATCTAAATTAAAAAATGTAATAACAGTACATGTATTAGAATACCTGTAACGGGTTTTAAACGCGATTTATTTTACGTTATTATTAACACTTGCAGTAAGCATGGTCCTAATCGTGCAATACTTGGCTCCCACTCTTTTATTGCTGGTTATCTCTTATTACCCTCTGTCGTCTCTTACGATACCCACGCACGTGTAGAAATAGGGTGGGTACACATGTATTCTAACCCATCGCAACACGGGAGATTAACATTATAGTGCAATAAGTTCATATCTGCATCGATTGTGCATGACGTCTAATAAAAATTTTTGTAGATAGAAAATTTTACTCAACAAAACACCCTTTATTTTTGAAAATAAAGAAAAATTATCAAATTCCACAATATACAAATTATAATAATATGTCACTGCGTTATAAATTAAAAAAAGTTACACTTTTGAATTAGCTGAAACAGCAATTAATAAAGTGTTATATAATTCTTTTAATAGCAGTGGTTGTATTGTATTCTCTAGCTTAAGTATTTTGTATAATTAATATTATATAATGTAAATATGTAAAGAACTCAGACTACAAGTCTAGTTTGGCTTTCGCTGACACAGCTCTTTGAATTCGATTTTAAGTTTAAATTTAAGACTGAAATTCTATGTATTCCAGCCTGGTAATAAAGACAATTTATTATTTATTATTATAATTCCAGTTCCACAATGGAAACCCTACCAAACCATCCGCTGATAGAGATTACAGATGATGATGTGACAAAAGCAAGGGAGTTTTACGGTATCAATGATGTAAAAAGAATAAAAGAGAGCCTAGACGCGATAGATGAATGGTGCAAGAAGCAGGACCATTTGGTTGAAGCGTCTAAGGCCTTGAGTAAGTATTATAAGTAAAAAATCCGCCAGGAGGCGCTGCAGTTAATATTTGCAGATTATTAATGTTCCATTTACCTCCATAACTAATAATCTCTAATTGTGCGCTAAGTATTAGTATGAATGTTCTTTAAAAAAATGAAATAAAAAACAAAAATAAATATAAGAATAACAACAACTAAAAAGTAATTAAAAAATGATACAATAATTTAACAAACCCGGAGAGAAAAAAATACCGTAGGGGGCTGCCAACGCTTGCATTATGATATTTGCGACACTTACACCCGTATTCATTACATACATATCTCGAGCATTCCTTGCCTTCACTCAACCTCTGTCAACGAAAATTTATATCTGAGTCGGGAAAAAAACTCAACTAACTCACGTCCATTCACATTAAGAAAATTTTGGAGAAGAAAATTTAACACCTCCATTCGTTACTTCGATATATTCATTAAAGTATTACGTTCTTATGTTATGAATTTTCGATTAAAATTCTTCATACGTGATATTTGACGTAATCTGAGTGGAAGGAAAATTAAGATAACTTCTTAGAATATGGGTGTTAATATCATTCGTTACACACCATAAGTAACGTAACAGATGAATGAACATTGTCATGCAATCAATAGAATAATTGTTGTGAAAAGTTCTAACGGCTGATTTTAGCTATATTATTTTAAACTATTTGTTTTGCAAACCCAAACATTTTTCCACCAAAACAGTGATTTTTTTTTATTTGCTAAGTTTCTTCTGTTTTTCTTCATTTAATTATTTTAAAGTGGAAATATTTCATTCTTCGTCTGTTTACATTGAATACGGTCCTAATTTTAATCCTACATTATCCCTGACTGTTTTTTATGAAAAGTTGACTTATGTAAGCACGAGTGAGGCCGCGTCGCTTTGTTAGTCCTCCCTAATCGTTACTAAAATTATAGGAGCAAAAGTAAGTCTGTTTTTCCGTATGTCTAGTCTCTTCTTTACGCCTAAACCACTGAACCTTCAACTAAAATTTCATCAAAAGAGATAAAATGTTGTACAGAGATTGTTTGAAACCCGGAAATTCCACTCGAACGGGGGACATACGGAGGTGAAACAGTGGGACACAATATTACTAGTATCTTAAATTAATTTTCAGATCGAAACATCCTCGAAAGAATATTGATTCTCTCCCGAGGATCTGTGGAAGCTGCTAAGACGAAAATAGACAAATTATTCACATCAAGGGGTATGATGCCTGAAATATCTTTGAACAGAAGTGTAGAGGAGTTTGAAAAACTATGGGATTATGGGTAGGTTTTATTCTTAAGAAAATAATGAATGAATCTACGAATGCCCGACTTAATTATCTCTCCTTTTGTTGATTTACAAGTAACATTTTGAATTTACATAATCTATGTTACTACCACTATTCATAAGGCCGGTCCGCACTTCCATGGTATAATTGGAGAAGCATAGGACAAATTTCCAGCTTGCCTCAAATACCTTCGAAAAACTAGCGACCCACGCCTGCTTCGCACGGGTGCAATGCTGATAATTAAATAAAAATTAGTACATTATTTTGATAAATTTCGTAGGGTTCAGCCAGCGTTTGCAAGGTAAGCAAAGATAATTAACGACATCACAATATTAGAAAGCTCAAAAATAACATTATTTCTCCATTATTTAATGGATGTTACCATACATACAAACCTTTCTCTTGAATCACTCTATCTATTTAAAAAAACCGCATCAAAATCCCTTGCATTGTTTTAAAGATTTAAGCATACAAAGGGACATAGGGACAGAGAAAGCGACTTTTTTATACTATCTAGTGATGATGAAGAACTATATAATTTTTATAGATAGGTATATTTGCGTTATTCCGAAATACCGATAGACAATAAAGTTCACTCTACTGCATAGAAAAAATCACAAGCATAACGTACAAAGAAATACGTATTCAAAACTATTGACATTTTCTAGTCTTGGATAGGGTTCCCAACCATACTGTTAAAAACAGTATTATACTGTTTTTCACTATATTATACTTTTTACTGTTAAACAAAAATAAAGTATACGAAATACTGTTTTCAGCATCAACATGTCGAACGAACGCAGCGCCGTCACAATCGAGCGTTTCAGAACGAATTAATATAATAAAAAAATAAAATACTGTTCATTTTCGTAAAATACTGTTTATTTTCCTTCTCAGACCTAAATATACTTTATTTCTTGTAAAAAAAGTTGCTAACCCTAGTCTTGGAAGACGAATACTAATTAAAAATGCAAGCGCGCATTATTTTAGAAGTAGTGGTATAGTAATTCAATTAGTTTCTGTTCGTTTATTCCTTTGAAGTTGGATTGCGATCAAACAACAATGTTGGTTAGAGAGAATACTGCCTTTTAAACCTTAAGGCGTATTTGTACAGAATTTTATCCAGAAATATAAAACTATACAGTACATTTAAATTGGAAAAATATAAACTGAATTAGTCCGCATTATAATATAATTTTTGTGTGTTTTAAGTCATTTTATTTAATTTAAATGTTGCTTTATTGTTTCATTAAGCATAATATAATTTAGTTCAACAACTTTTATTAGCTAAAAATTGCGTGAAATTCTGAGAATTTCATTGTTTATATTTGTTTATTTAATGTTATTTTCAAATTCAAATTGTATTGAATGACATTTTGTACACAGTCGTTTTAATTATGAAGGCCCAATAATGCATCCATAACATTCTAATTATTGTGTTTTCTTAAAAAAGCTAAATATATTATTATTTTAAAATTTTTTTATTACACGCTGCCTGTTTTCAGACTATACGTACCTCTTCCGAAACTGTGTAACGTGGATCAATCCAGGGTAATGGTGACACAATTCTTATCAGAAAAACTAGAACAATTCAGTTTGCTATCTTATTTCCGATACGCTTTTATGGTAAGCTTAAACTTTGAATATAGTCAGATGTTAAAGAGTGTAACGGCCATTTTCAATAATGTATCAATGATTATGAATAGATTGTTATGTCAGATTATATGACAATAGATAGACAGAAGTCATAGCAAATGTATCCGTCGTCAAGATATTCAAATCAAAGTAAATAATAATAGATAGATTTGTCTGACTTTAGTAAGCAAAACAAGGGATTGATTATTATTGAAAACGGCCGTTAATCTTAATATATATATAAATTACGTGTCACAGTGTTTGTTCGCTATGGGCTTCTGAACTACTAAACCGATTTTAACCAAATTTTACACACCTTGTACAGGTTAATTCAACTTGAAAGATTGGATAGTAGTCCACGCGTGCATAGCCGCGGGCGGAAAGCTTGTTCTTAATAAAAACTTAGGCCCTTATTCAGACTTGTATATCAATGTAAAATTAAATTTTTAATTCGAGATTTAATTCTAGAACGTTAATTAATACTCGATCTGACAATCCTTTAAACGATTCTGCGTCACATATCCACATGTATAATCACAAATTACAAATGTACAGATGTTGCACGACCAGCGCAGATAAAAACAAACAAAAATATTTTATATAGTGATATCTACAAATGAATATAATTTGCATCTGTAAATAATATTTAAAGTATTCTTTTATTAATCAAGTTTCATGTAATAAAAATGATCTGTAAAAATAAAACACGAGTATACGAATTATTATAATCCATTGTAATACCTACTTAATCTTGCATGTATAACGTATTATATACAAATAATAAATTGAATACGTTTTTGTTGTATTTTTTAATTTCAGATTGGAGAATACAGGCTGCATTATGACTATTGTTTATCGGAAAGATATATTATTGATCTATCAAATATTCACGTCGGGCTACTGACGAAAGTAAATCCAATTTTAGTGAAAAAAGCTGAGGTTTTATGTACTGTAAGTAGGACTTTAGGTTTTAACATACTAAACAGTAAGAAGATTATTGAAAATCAAATATTAAGACCATAGTAGCACGATTGGTGATGACAATTCACTTTCACCATTAACTGTATCAAAATTCTCAAGCAAGCTATCCTAGTTAAGGATAAATTTGAAATAACAGCATTTTGAATAATACTCATTGAGGAAGGGACCAGTTCCCTACCTATTCGCGTCTAGGAACCTGCAATGATCACATTGACAAAGGTTGTGTTTGCTGAGAGACGATTGATACTACTGACTGCATGGTGGAAGGCGATACATACATCACAAAGCTTATATAGTCAGCTCTCACAATCTTTCTGAACATTGAACATCTTCATTCAAAAATCTCACGGGAATAGGAAATGTACGCGGGAGTAATTTATAGGATGCTACGGCGGAAAAAAAAGTTTAATAAATAAATCACTTAAAATTAAAAAAGCCACGCTGACTCTTTTTATTATTTTTTACGTATTTAGGAACATGTTTTGAATATCCTGTTAACAAATGAAACGCTGCAACACCATACATATAAAACAAAGATATCTATACACATAATAAAATCGTAGACTAGCCGTGTCTGTACATTTAATATTTTCAAGAAAAAATTAGTGTTTCGTGTTTCATTTATGATTCTAAACTCGAAACTGTTGTTGAGATTTTTGTCTGTTTGTCGGTTTGTCTGTTTGTCGGTTTGTCTGTTTGTCGGTTTGTCTGTTTGTCGGGCATTTATACGCAGTGAACTTCGAAACGGCTTAACCGATTTAAATACGGTTTTCGATTATGTATTACGGCTAGCCCCCCGGAGGTTTTTGTGTTTATTTTATTCAAATCGGTTAACAAATAAAAAAGATATGAGGGTGATCCATCAAAACATATCATCATGCGCGTAGGTATATTAAATTTTATATTTTAGGTGTTATTTAGCACTTTTTATTGCATTAGCACTTTTTATTGATAAATGTAACCTTCTCTTGATCTCAAAAGTAGATTACGATCATGGTGGCTAATCACAACAAAGACTAACCGACATGCAGAAGATATTATTTGCGTCCATAAGCAAATATGTGTTAAATCCATGGAAACATCAACTCTTTTATTCTGAGAGTACACGACAGATTTCCAAAATGTCAACATTTTGCAAAAAAAATAAAATAGAATTATTGGAATTATATTAAACTGAACAGTGACACTTTTGTTATATTTAATGTCGGATATACTTCGACCTTTTACGAGATATATTTTTACAAACGTACGTTTCTAAATCTTAAACAACCACCTCTACTTCGAAAATCCACAAAGTACACAAATTTGTAGTCCACGCGGGTGAAGCCGCAGGCGGAAAGCTAGTCCTTAATAAACTAGTTGACTCGTGTCTAATTTAATAATAAATTTCGATAGTACTCCTAATAAGAATGAGTTTGCAATGTTTGATCAAAAATTAAAGAAACGTTTTTATTTATCCAGTTTTAGTTATAATTCTTGTTTAGGTTTGTATGGACTTACGGTCATTTTCAATAATGTATCAAAGATGATGGATAAATTGTAATCTCAGATTAAATGACATTTGATTGTCAAAAGCCATAACAAAGGCTATCCGTCGTCAGCATATTGAAATCAAAGTAAGTGCAAATAGATAGATTTGCCTTACTTTAGTAAGCAAAACAAGGGATAGATAGAATATTGAAAACGGCCGATAGACCGGGCGGACAATTATATGATAGTTTAGGATTTGATCCTGAAAGTTCAAAAATTCGGCCAGTATATTTCACTTTGCCTGTCAAATGTTTGTTTACAATTAAAAACATATCAACATGGCCGGCTAGTTTTTTCGTTCAGAAATTGCATTTTTTGGGGTATTTAAAACTGGTATATTATAATTTTGTTTCTATATTAAATCAAATATAAACATTTAAGACTACTAAAAAAAGAGTCAACTGGTCTATTGTAAATTGATGATGCTATAGTATTACAGGAAATGCGTCTCACCCTACATACAAGTACATCTGCAAACCACTTCATTATACAGGATACATAAATACATTGAAAATTTCAGGAAGGTTTTGGAACAAAAATAAAGGGAATTCACTTACTGAACGCACCATCCTTCGTGGACAGGGTTGTTTTTCTTATAAAACAGGGTCTTAAGGAAAAGGTAGCGAGTCGCCTCCACGTACATAATTCATATGCGGACCTGCATAAGCATATTCCTAAGGAAATCCTACCAAAGGACTATGACGGAGACGGGCCGAGTTTATCTAAATTAGCAGGTAAATTAATTCTACATTCGTGTCTCTTTTTACATAGTCCTTTGTAGGAAAGGATTTTGTTGCAGTTTGTTAATCGAAAGTGATCGCAATAGAGTAGGACAATCATTATGAAAGATTTGTAGGTGTTATTATGTTTTAATATAATAAAAAATAGATTGTATTAAATGTATAACCATGCGAAATCGACGAATCTAAGACGCACACTAAACGCAAACTGTATAAAATGAATACATTATTAAATAAAGTATATATTTGATAATTAAGAGCCTACTTCGAAAAAAAATTTAATATACCGACCAAGGAATTGAATTCATTGATTGTAATTATAGTGGAAAGTAATGTTTTATACAAACATTACAACGTTATTATTTATTTATTTATTTATATATTATACGTTATTACAACCACACAAACAAATTTTTCCTCATTATAATATTAGTGTAGAAAAATATATAGTCCGTTTAATTTCTAGAGCAATGGAAAGAAGCATTAAGAACAGAAGAAGCAAGGAAGATTATAAAAGATTCAGATAAGCTGGTGGCTGATGAATCACGACGCAATACTTCGAAGTTCAACGAAGAATACCTTGGCATGCCTGGATCTTTTAGAAAATTGACCGTGGATTAATCCAGTACTACGAATTAAATTATTATATTTATATGGTGTGCGTATTAATAAAATTTTTGTAAAGGTGTTTTGAGTTTGATTGTTGTTGGTAATATTTTAATTTGTCGTTGAGTAAGGCTTACTGGGACTGGTAAGGTGTATTGTTAAATACTACCTGGGTTTAGTTTAGTTTAGTTTTGGTAGTTTTATGTTCGACTTTAGATTAAAAGTAACTTAAATATCAGGGGGAGTATAAAATGTTGCGATGACTTTTTAAACGAATTGATGATCATCATTTTCAAAGGATTCCCATAATACCAAATCATTAGACCCCTGAGCATTGACGCAAAAAAGGACAGTAGAAAAAGCCCCACTCCTTGGCTAAGGACTATAATTAAGTACTAGCTAATTCACGCGGCTTCGCTCCCGTAGCATAATGTTATATAATATGTAACCTATAAAATATAGCCTATGTTACTCGTTGATAATGTAGCCTTCGAATAGTGAAAGAATTTTTAAAATCGGTACAGTAGTTTTTGAACCTTTTCATTATAACCAAACAAAAAAACAAAGTTTTTCTCTTTATAATATTAGAGTAGATAACAAATCATTTATGATCTCACTGCTAATTTAATTACTCATTCTGCAGTTCTTTCTTCTAAGAAACGTATAGATCCACCATTTTTTCATAGCTTTCTATTTGAGAGTGACGCAAGAGACTAAAATAGCACTGCCTGAGGGCTAGCGTAGGCGTAAAATGAACTAGAGCATTTTGATACTGTGTTATAGTCGTGACCTTTTGGAAAAATGATAAAGTATCGCTATTATACGTATAAAATTCATTGTAGGGAATTTTGTGGATAATATTTTTGCTTTTTTAATTGGTCCGTTAAGTTTAAAGTGTATTGCTTGGAGAATATTAATATCACTAGCTTCGATCTTGGGTTTCACTCGCGTTAAATACGAGATATATAGTTTGTTGTCGTTGCGACGTGATTGACACGCAGACTATAATTTCACGTTTATAAAATCAGTCCGATAAGACAATCAGATTATCATAGAAATGAAGCAATTTACATATTTTAAAATTTTTCCGTCTGTAGCTTAGCTCGCGTTAAATTTGGGGTCTCTAGATCAATAAAAATAATCTTTTCTCCTAACCCAGCCTATATTCCATTGTATACAAAAATTTTAACTCTCACATTTATAATATTAGTAGGATTAGTAGGATGGTAGGAATTAGGATAAAGAAATTAGTGTCGTGATGACATTATATCAGATCGTTGGTATTAAGTTCAACGGGACAGTATATAAACAATATTTAAACGTTCTGTTCTACTCCTCTCTTAATTCTCATCACCTCCCAACCTTTCAAGCTGGCAAGGCATCGCGCTTTGATTTTATACATGTTCATGGACTGCGGTCAGTTACTAAGCATCAGGGGTACCGCATTCTCCGCTTGCCTGCTGCAACATAAAAGAAAACAACAGAAATATTTTTTGTCTCCAGTTTAAGTTCAGGCTATGATTAGCGTTTTAAATAAATAGCTCAACCTTAAAACCTTACACATGCACCTTTAAACCTTATAAATCTAAAAATAGGTATAAACATACATTTGGATATTGCATACAATGTGTTAGCGTATGTGATATGTTATGCAATATCACATACACGTGCGCTCTGATATTCCGCCCAAGGTGACAAATCTAACACAACCCAATTACGTGCAGATCTTGGCGCCTTAATTATACGTCTATTCTGACCCCATTGTGAATTAAAGTGTGTTACCACAAAATTAATAAGTACATTCATTTCACACATAGACGTGTTTAAAATTTATGAAATTCACGATCAGAGTGGTCCGATGTAGCCTGAGATATCAGTATTAAAACCATATAGGGTTACATGATTTTTGACGTTTGAAAAAAAGCCTCAGAGCTGTCACACATTCTGTATACACTTGGAAGTAAAATGGCTTTTGAAAAAGTGTGTTGGTGTTTCGCATTAGAAGAACCAACGTTTTATTGGTGTAAGGAAACGGTTATAATGCAATATATTGCAATACATATCGACGAAACTGTTATAAATTTTATACAAACAAATTTTCGTCACCCTTGAATGACGTGTCCCAGAACATGAACGAAAAATTTCGACATTTATCTAAGGAGATCTGGGACGCTGTCTATCTGACAGTTTCATGCAACGACTGTATGTATTCTTTTGACTGTGGGAGTGATTCGTGTCAATGTGTGCGTTGTTCAAACGAGATTTGTATGGATTTTGTATCTTTAAAATTAAATCAAATGTTCTATTGAAAACATCACCTTTTTAAGTCATAGCAGGTAATGTAGTATACAGTATATCGAAAGTTAAGCGCCTGCCGCAGCACATGAACACCGGTGTCGCAGGTGCGTTGCTAGCTGTAAAGAAGAAAATAATGCAGGGGAGTTTCAGGTGACAAGACAGGATAGGGATGCTAACACAAGACACCAGCGCTTTCGCTCACTATATGATCCTCCGCTTGGAGGTGCCAATTACACTGATGCGAGCTGAGCCCAATCGTGCAATGCTCGATTTCCACTCTTTTATTGCTGAAGATATTATGCTGCAAAATTACCCTTTTCCTCCTATTACAACACCCACGGGTAGAAATGGAGTGGCGACAAATTACGTATTCTACCGCTTTTGCCCGTCGTCACACGGGTAAAAGCGCCCAATTATGAGGTGAAACGCATTCTCCGCTTGCATGAAAAATTTGGTTCTTGGTACTCAATTTTTGTCTTATTTTTTTTTTATTGCGGATGGCGTCGTTTTTTAATGTATCTTTAATTCTTTACGGATTTATTTCAACTTAAAAATACTTAGTTCTTTATTAATTATAATTTTTTTGATAAACTTGATTAGTACAATCATAATTATTTAAATTTATGTGGGATTGTGTTTTTGCGCTAATTTCAATAATTCGTTTTTTTGTTATTTATCTATCGTGAATTGAGAATTAGATTCGAGCCGATAATTAAGAATCGGCAATCAACGAAATATATGTTTTCTACGGATTTTGTTTTATTCTAAAGCTAATAATTTTAATGAATTTTGTAATATTTTTTATGTCTAAAAAAGTTCATAAATGTAATGCAGTAATACTTCTGTAGTATTTAATAAAGTATATAATAGACTAGCTGTGTCCTGCGGTTTTACCCGTGTATATTCATTACTTCACTGTTCATTAGCATTAATGTGTCCTTCTCCTGGTGCTAAGCTATTTCTTTACGAATTGTATATTTTGACAAATTGGTCCAGCAGATCTTGAGTTATAAGTATATATATATATATATAGATATTATATATATATATATNNNNTTCGGAATAAAAACTATCATATGTCCTTCCTCGGGATTCAGGTAGATATGTACAAAATTTAGTCCAAATCAGTCAAGTACTTTCGAAGCCTATTTAATACAAAACAAATAAACAAATCTTTCCTATTTATAATGTTAGTATAGATAATTGAATTATTATAAAAACGAAAGTTTGAATGTTTCGGTGTTAATAACATCGCAACTATTTTGATGAAATTTCACATCGCTGTATTAGGTTCATTACGACATAGGTTAAATTTTATTGAACTTTTGATCCTATTAACACAAGAAAACCTCGGGAAATAGTTATTAAATAAGATAATAATCGTTATTATATATGATATAAATAGTCTTTCTATGAGAGCTGTATTTATGGCATTTTTAATACTATTTCTATCTGTTTGTCTACTGCAATCAATAACCTAATTTTAAGCTACAATAACAATGTACAGAGGTTAGCATGTTATCTCCGACCGACAGAAATAAATTTGCTCTCAGTCAATTTTCTAGAATTGTCTCATTCTAGTTAAAATAAACAGGGTAACGTGCATAAATAATAATGATTTTTAAAACAAATCTATCGCTCCCTCTCCTTTTTTGTCTTGCAAGCGTCTTTTTAAAAATCTATATATGTTACTATCACAATTCTAACGAATTCAACAACACCCCACAAGCTAAAATCTGTCCAGTTATTTGGGCTGTGGGGCGTGCCAAAGGATACAAACATACAGACACGCTATACGCACGCTCGAAAAATACCAGAAATCGGGTAAAAAAACGTTGACCCGGGCAATCACCTCTATGGATCAATGACCTTTAAGAGGGTCAACATCAAATGTAATAAGAGAAAGGACCTTAAATATTATTAAAATACTTTTCAAAGGATTTTTAGCGCGGTTTATTATACGTTTTTTAAATAATGTATAAGAAAACGCGTTTAAACATAACACGCAAGTTACCGTATAAAAAAATACAGTCAAATTGAGAGTCCTCCTTTTTTTGATGTAGGTTGAAAATACACTCGCCGGGCCACTCGGCTCTGAGAACTCGCTTCGCTCAAAAAAAAAATAAGTTTTTGTGGTTTGGATTATGATGATGTCATGTAGAACGTAGTTAATATCAAGGTTATTCGGTAAAGGGCCGTCTTGATGGTATTTCTATGTGCTTTTTTCCTTATCGAAATAACTTACCAAACTTTATACAGTTTAAAATTACGAAAGAGATTTAACTCGTTAATGTTTGATAACTGTTTTTAAAGAAGACACATTTGCAATTAGGCAACGTGATATATGTCTGAACTGTAAAAAATAAATTGAATATGAAGGTATATGTGAAATATTTACTGTATTTTTTTATTAGCAGCAGCTTTTTCTTTGCATATTATATTGTTTGCATTGAGACCTTACGTTCTATGAGACGTGGATCATCCTCTTTGAACTCCATTTACTGTAAAGCATAATGATATCTATAGAATATTTTTAAAGCATCTTATCTTATAATCTCGACGAGTTATTACAATTTATTTATGTTAACCTTTTTTATATATATATTTAGAATTTCCCTCCAGTACATTTTTTTATTTTTATGGAATAATATATAAGGTGTTGCATAGCTAGCGTTTCATTTGTTTACAGGACATTCAGAACATGTACCTAAACACGTAAAAAATAAGAAAAAGGGTCGGCGAGGCTTAATTAATTAAATATGATTTATTTATTGGACATTTTTTGCCACCGGTTTTTTTCACCACAGTATCTCTCTTTCTCCTAATATTCCGTTCTTGATCTCGGTTTCCAATGATTTACGTTCTTTGCTCTCAACCTTTCATAATCATTCATTGACGAGCGTCATCGGCCACTGAAAATTAAATGGAATTATAATAAGTAATATGGGTTGTTACTTACGGTATTTGAGTAGACCTAGCTGGTTTCTCTCAATGGATACTTAAGAGGTGTTGGTAGATCTTCGATTCCTGAATGCCAAATTTGCTCCTGAACGTCTACACATAGCTTAGTCCACTCTTTGCCAGTTGACTGTTGAGAAAAGATAGGGGGTCGAGCTGGCGCGGGCGTATATTCATCATCGAATTCGGAATCACTTACGAATCTTGCTAACATGTTCGGTTCACAGAGTCTTTTTTAATGATTGACACTGGATCATTGTTATATATTTTGAATATAAAACGCTCGCCAATCCTAATTACAAGCACAGTAAACAAAGTTATATGTTGTTGAATGTTTGGTTTAGTATGTAACTCGATCTAATATGCCGTCAAATAAACTTGAACTGTTTATTTTGAACACTTAAAGGAGAACAATGCACAATACAATAACTTCCTAATTTCCAAAGGACACTAGGTACGATTATACAAAAATTAAAAATAGTAATCTTTAAATTTTGGCTCCATTTTCTTCTATTAAATGTCAAATATAGCCCTTATTGCCATATTCCAAATTGTTACGATTGAATCGATTCAAGAAAAAACGGGAGCATCACTACAAGACTTGTCAAGACAATGGTTAGGTTTAGATCCAACTCTGGTTGACGTTTGAACTTTAGCGCGATACCAAAATGCGCAAAGTTGGATTTGAACCAGAACTGAACTAGAGTTGGACTAGAGTTGAAACTAAACATAACTGTGGCCTTACAATTTAGCGCGATCGGCCTGCTGATACATCACGCAAACATGAAGTTCAATTGCCTATGATACAACAAATCTATACATATAATAAAACAGTAACCGAACCATTTCTGTACATTGAATATTTTTCAAAAAGAGTAATTGGTATGCAATATATATGTTCTCTGATACCAAAACCTGTTTGTCTGTTTGTCTGTTTATCTGTTTATCTGTTTGTATGTGCGTGCGCCCCGAATTAATAGCCCCCTCGTTTTTGGGAAGTCGGTTAAAAATTTATGTACCTATAAAACCACCTCAGAATGGAATAACAGACATGTCTCATACTATGTCTTGAATAGTAATTGCTATAAACAATTGATATGAGAAACATATTCGACACATATCTTGAGTTTTACTGGCCCGATTTTGATGATATAAAAATTTAATTGTAGATCTGCATACATTTTATCTAATCTTATAAAATGTTTTCTTGTTTGTATCACCTATTCTAAGTAAAGACAAAAACAATATAAACTTTAAAGGTTTTATCCCATGGGAACCACTTTTTGTTGTTACACAAAAATGGTAATTCATTTTATAATCAGCAATTGTGTAAAATTAATCTTAATCCATTAGTTTAGGAGCGTACAAAGATAATATACAGGCCGACAAATAGACAGGCATGAAAAAAAAAATGATTTTTTTAACGATTATAATATAGTCCTATATGAAAATTTCTACAAAATATTCCATGTATAAATTCGGACTTATTACGATTTTGTTAAATGTATAAGTATTAAATTAATTGCCGGGATTTCTTGGTTAATATTAAAAATATATTTATTTTTCAATATTACAATACTTTTCTGTAATTCTGAACTGTTAAAATTGACTGAACAGGTCGCTCGTGTCAGACAGGTATTTTTCTGCTATTTTTTGTCCACTAGCATTAGAGCTTGCAAAAATATATAGTTGATTTTATGCAACTACGTTTAAAGTAATCATGTTTAAATATTGTTACCGCCATATTTTCCGAAATTAAAAACTAATGAATGAATAACTAATTATTATCTATGAGGACTAAAAACCTCTACACGTGAAATATCTCAGCGGTCTTGCGACCATATTTTCTTAAAACTCTTTGCGGTATGGCAATATATTAACGACTTTAGTATCTCGATTTTTTAAGGTCTATCCCATCTTATTAAATGCGAATTATTATTATAATAATATTTATAATTATATTCGCGAATTTATTCTATACTATTATCTATCCTATTTTATTTATTATAGAGCCACCTCTAAACAACCACTAAGAAGATTCTGATATTTTTTTTAAGCTGCTACGTTATTGCCGCATAGAAACAGATAAACAGACAAACAGAAAGAAAATTCTCAAGGTTTTGGTGTGCATAGAAAATACATATACCAATTACTATTTTATGAAAATATTCAATGTGCAGAAATTGTTTGGTTACTGTTTATATTTAGTTACTTATGACCATGTCGTGTCATTTTTTATAGTTAATTTACTGACTTATATAATTATAATGGTTTTGTTTCTAAACTTGACGTGTTTATAGGATGAGGTATGATATAATTACGTATAGCTCTTGTTCTCTTGCATGTAAATCACGTGCGTAGATCATGACATTAATGATATTAATATATTCACACTTTTTGCTGTATAGAGGTGAATATCAAAGAATTTAAAATCAAAGTGACACTCATTTTTTTTAATGTGTCCCCCTTTAGGGCTCTTTAAGAACGTCACATACATAAGTTTACATTACAATTTTTTATATTTTATCTACCAATCTATTAAGATCTCACCAAGAAGAACCAGCAAGAAACTCTCATCGTTTTAACACGTAGTAGATAAATGATAAATAATTCTTTGTTTCTTTCTTAATGATCTACAATAATTAGAATTTCAACGAATGATCCAATCAACTGTGAAGATGGCATATTTGCATTTTTATTATACATGTTTCCATTAATTACCTTACAGCTTAAAACACTTTTTAGAAAAGAGATTACAACATAATACGCCAATTATATATACTTCGGGGAGCCCTAAAAAATGAACAATTTATAAAATAGTTTGTTGTTTATGGTTTCCGGACCGGAAGTTTTCGGACTTAAAAATCCCCGAAAAGGACTTGTATGCAGCTTATGCTGTTGCGTAAGAATATGTTTGCCAAATCTTGTTAAATTGATAAAAATAGATAACGGCACCGACTTTGTATAGATTTCAACAAAAATGAAATAAAAGCTATTTTCTACTTTTTAGAGCGAGGAAGTCGGTTCTATTTTTTGGCAAAAAATTTTATTTCTCCCTCTTTAGTGTCCTGTGAAGGGTAATCACATCATCTAGTCACAATTCAGTTGATATATACATCAGTAGACCTGAACTGCAGAGCTCATTCCGTTGATTTTCGAGGAGTTCCCTGGAATATCTTCCACATGGATGATCAGACTTAAACCAAATTTCTATGGGATCAAACTTTACTTTTTCGAATGCAAAAAGAATTTTCCAAATCGGTCCATTAACATTTTATTAATAAAAAAACGGTCGAATTGATAACTTCCTCCTTTTTTAAGTCGGTTAAAAAGGTGCACAAGCTTAATAAATAAAGTAAAATATGACCGTTCAGTGCATTTACCTTACCTTTGATATAAACATATAAAATGTTCATATTCAAATGCTTCAAAAAATCTTTTATTTCCTTGTTATTTCTAAAAAAACAAAGTAAAATGTTATCTTTAATTACGTATACAAAATTAGATCTTTAAAAATATCTTATTTACGAATACTTTTAAAGTAAATTTGTAGATCCATATCAGACGTTAGGAAAATTAGCATTTTGAAACCACATAATAAATCACTTGAAATACTAAACATTGTTTCAATATGGTATATTTTATAAGCTAAATTTTTATGAAACATTTGTTCTTTTTTAATTCCTTTGACCACTCCTACTGTAATTTAATTGTTCTAGTGAAAACATCTAACCATCCGAACTTTCCCATTTATATAATAAACTAGCTTTCCGCCCGCGGCTTCGCACGCGTGGGCTACTAATTTCTGTATTTTTTAGAGGCGCACAACAAAAGATTAAAAAATGACAGCCACAGGACCCCTGATATATGTGCAAGTCTATTTATTACCTAGTTTTTTTTATTATTTTCTATAGAAATAGGTTTGACCAAAATCTCACAGTGCGCGCGCCTCTTCAAAA
>LQNK01000786.1:52756-75738 GCA_001586405.1 Phoebis sennae | reverse complement strand
AAAAAAACTATAGACATGCGCATATATCACTGGTCCTGCGATCGTAATTTTTTTAAACTTTTGTTGTGCTCCTCTAAAAAACAGACAATAGTAAACGCCCACGCGTGCGAAGCCGCGGGCAGAAAGCTAGTTAAAATATAAAAGCAAAAGTATCATATCATAGGTAAGCACTATTATGATAGTGCTTACCTATGATATGATACTTTTGCAGCTTATGACAATAGTGCCTTTTATGATATCCTTTTATATTTTGCGAATTTTTATTCACCTATGAAGTGATGTCATTGTCATCGATGATCGTATACATTATATCGCGTACACTTATCGTATTTTGTCTAGGCTGTCTGACACCATTCATTAGCAAGTCACATTGGAAATATTGTTTACTAGCGACCCGCACTTCGCACGTAATATATTATGATACCGAAAATCTGTTGGGTAATGTTAAAGATCTAAGCATTCATAGAAGGATGCGATTTGTTTACTATGTAATGATAATTCGTATTAAAATTGTTTGACCTGCTAAATCTATACTCCGTACATCTTCATATCCCCGTTTCTTCAAACAATGGAACATCATGGTATAGCAGAAACGAATCGTTGTCACTAACGAGCGGTTATGATCAACCAAGTTTTTGTTGTTATGTTTAACGCCACGTCTACTGTAGATGCGCTTTAAACTTACGCCTAGTTTGTAATGATGAGTAATTCTTATACTTTAACTTAATTGTAATTCACCACCTAAGAATCTAAATGTAATGTCGTTTGATCTGGGTTGCCTGGCAGAGATCGCTGTCAGAGATAAGGTCGCCCTCTGTAAATTGATTGCGTATATTTTATTGTTATTTTTTACTTGACACTGGTGTACAATAAAGTATTTTTCATTAATTATATAATTCATTCATCCATTCAATATTTATAAACGAAATTTTATCAAAATTCTTTCAGTCACTGCAGCGTGTGGTTATCACACAAACATCCGAACATCCAAATATCCAGACTTTCATATTCATAATATGAAGAAAGTAAGTATTGAAAAAAATCAACTAAGTTAATACATACAAAGGCTTTTTACGAACCTAAGCGATGTATTGTTTCTTACATCAAAAGTAGAAGGCGTACATAAGTTTTCCATCGATCGTAAAATAACTTTAAACAGGTCTTCTGTTTTGATTTTAAAAACAACAAAATTAAAAAATTAACGATGTTTTTATTTACTACTACATTTAACGCTTCCGCTTAAACTTTAAATCACGTTATTTACTGATAAAATAAGAAGATATAAATCATAATAACATCGTGGTAAAAAAATCGATCCAAGTGCGAGTCGATCCCTCGTACGAAGGGTTCCCTATTATCTACACTAATATTATAAAGAAGAAAATTTTGTTTGTTTAGTTGTAATGAATATACTCAAAAATTCCAGTAAGGATTTATTTTAAAAATTCTCTCACCATGCAAAAGCTACATAATCCACAAGTAACATGGGCTATATTTATTTATTTATTTATTTGCACAATATTTTTTGTTTCACATTATTTTTATTATTTTAGGCATTTTTGTTATATGACCAACGGAAAAGGCAATTTGTAAAAATTTCAGCTTTCTAACTATCACGGTTTATGAAATACAGTTTAGTGAGAGAACGAAAAGTTTTAGTAATAGGTTGGGACCCAAAAATCTTTTAGGTATCTTTTAGGTACGGAACCCCAAAAACAAGAGTTTCACGTCATGCCTATATGAGAATCAAAGGTATAGTTACATTCGAACCGCAATCAGAAGTGGTCTCGTGGCTCGTGATATCGCTCTCAGTTGCAATGGAGTCGATACCGAAGAATCGTGTATTTAAATATAAGGAAGACACCCTCAGTTTTTTGAGGAAACAGTACAATTTGGACTCGCCAGCGCGGATCAAGGAAGCGATCGATATTTTGGAGCATTGGATCCAGAAACAGAGCCATTTTGTTAAAAAAGATTTTTGTAAGTTAATGTATTTTTTTATGAAATATGTTCTGATTATTAACCTTAAACAGATAATCTGTAAACTGTAAATCAATATTAAATATGTAAAATTATAAGACGTTGAAGTTTAGACGTAATTTTCAGCGTACGTCTTAATATGATTATCTTTTTAGGGTTAAAAAATCTTTTACTTTTCAATATAAAAATTGAAACACTTTTTTAAATCCAGAAATTCTAGAATGCACTTTAAATCTTTTAAAGTGTATTCTAGAGTGAAGTAATTAATAAATTTAAAATCTTTTTTCGATAATTTAACCAATTCAAAATTATATCAAGTTTTCAAGAACAACTTTCTTTCGCGATTTTTTTTTACAAAATCCCACTTCATTCCTTTATTTATTGATACTTTCACAAGTCTTTATAAGGAGTCAAATTAAAATGCTTAAGTATTAAAAGGAGTCAAAATAAGGCATCGCTTCGGAATGTTGCTGGACGAAAAACATCGGCACGAAACTCTGCTGTTATATTTTTTATTTACAGGCCATGTAAAAATTTCATTTATAATATTTATAATAATAAATATAAAGCTGAAGAATTATTTTTTGTTTGAACGCTCTAAACAATAACTACTAGCCCGATTAAAAAAATGTGTTACATTTACCATCCAGGAAAGGATATATAACATTAAGATCCGGGAAAGAAGCCGCGCGCAACAGCTAGTAAAATATATGAAATTTTTTTAAACAAACATTATTGGCCTTAGTGACTGATAGCGGATACATTACAAAGCTGATAAAAATTGCTATATTTAACCTTATTTTTATTATTTCTTCGGGTATATCTCCTGTTCCTGTGGGATTTCTGGGATAAAATCTATCCTTTATCCTTTCTCGGACTTAAAACAATGTACAAAATTTCATCTAAATCAATTCAGTGGTTTAAGCGTGAAGGGGATAATATATTGATTTTAACAGAATTTGCTCGAACATAAAGATTACAAACGTCATTTTAAATAATATAATACAATACAATACTTCTTATACTATATAAGAAAAATAACGAAATGAAATCTAGGGAGGGGGGAGTTCCTTGCCCCGGGCGGAAAATTCCATCTTAGCGGGCGCAGATGAATGCGTGAGCGCGTTGCCCGACAGTATTCCTGCGAAATAGATGAAAATACCCTTGAAGAAATTAAATCCCCTGTTATTTTTCGTTAACATGATGAAAATGATAAAATTATAAAAATAGAAACAAGCCGAGGCGGATTCAGATTTTAAACCGCCTTAAAATTAAGATCGGGATTGCAGATACTAAAGATCTAATCTACACTAATATTATAAACAGGAAACCTTCGTTTATTTGTTAAGCTACTACGGTCTAAATGTCAATAATTGATGTAAATGAATTATATCATACTAGCTTTCCGCCCGCGGCTTCGCACGCGTGGGCTACTAATTTCTGTATTTTTAGAGGAGCACAACAAAAGTTTTAAAAAATTACGGTCGCAAGGCCGCTGATATATGCGAATGTCTTTAGTTATTTTTATAATTTTCTATGAAAATAGGTTTGACCAAAATCTCACACTGCGCGCGCGCTCCTTCAAAATACAGAAAATTGTAGACCACGCGAGTAAAGCCGCGGGCGAAGAGCTTGTTATTTTTTGAAGATTTTTAATAATTGTTTGAGTGTTTGTAACGTCTTAACCTATACGTTAAGAGTATAAAAAGGCATGTCCGCAACTCAACTAAAATCTCAATTTGTTACGTGGTATGACATTTTCACGACTTCAGAAGCGTATATCCCAAAAATATTTATTTTAGCAAACAACGCATTTAGAAACCTCTATTTCATTTTTAAAGACCTATTCAATGACATCTCATTTAATGATGTATTCGTGAATTTGTTTTTTTACACTCCGTTTACATGTATGGAAAGCCATCCCTAAAATATTTTTTTCAAATAAAATGTAGCCTATAAGTTGCACCTAATCATGGTCTATCAACATGTGAAATTTTATCAAAATCTGTCCAGTGGTTATTGCGTGATTGACGAACATACAAACAGATAAACAGACAAACAGACAAACAGACAAACAGACAAACAGACAAACAGATAAACAGACAAACAGAAAAAACAATCTAACCATGGTTTTGGTATCTATAGAACATACATATTGCATACCAATTACTCTTTTTGAAAAATATTCAATGTACAGAAATGGTTCGGTTACTGTTTTATTATATGTATAGATTATTTGATTTCTGGCTGAAATCGTCATTAGAAGATATTTAAAAACATTTATGACAATTCATATTTTAAATGATTACATAAATATTGTTTATAAATAACAAAAAAATTAAAATACCGATTTCGCTAATAATAATGCACCTGAATATATATTGCTCAAGTGTATGCACGAATACCGGTGCACTCTTCAATTCCTTCCCTCTTATTACACGGTGGGACGGCAGACCGACACGACCAGAGAGAGATCAGGCGCAGGTCCGACGGCTTTACGTGCTCTCCGATACACGGGAAGTGTATCAACACTGGCAACTTCCTGACTCATGGTTGTTAATGGTTGCTAAGATTTTTTATCAGGCAAATCCCTATTATATTTTTGTTTTGCCCCCATCCGAGATTCGATCCCAAGATCAATTAACTGCTGCACAGATGCAATCGCTAGACTAACGAGGCAATCTTATATCTTGTATCGCATTATTAATATCTTCTTGTGTTTATTAAATATACACTTAAACTTACAAATAAAACATAATTAAGAAAATCAACAAGATCACAAAATATTAAAGTATGTAAGTAATGTGAAATTGATTTAAGCATTATTATTTTCTGTATAAATGAATAAACAAGGCTTCTGTATCATTTGTAGCTAAATAACTGACATTGAACTTGAAGTTCATTGGGTTATCAAGGGCTTCCGACTTCGAACCTTGCGGACATATAAACAAGTGTTTTATTAAGGCACGCAAGGCTATAATTTAGTGGCATTATATTTGTTTTGTTACACCAAAAACAAAGTGTTTTTGTGATCATCCATATGGAAGATATTCCAAGGAACTCGAAAATCAACAGAATAAGTTATGCGGTTAAGGTTTAATATTGTATTTGCCCTTTAAATTCTAACTGTAACATTGAATTCAAAAAAATCACATCATCTAGTCAAGATGATCGAAATTTTGCCAAAAGTCGGTGCCTTTATCTTTTTTCAATTTAACAAGATTTTTCACAGTAGAATAAAAGTTATTTTCTACTTTTTAGAGTGAGGAAGTCGGTCGTATTTTTTGGCATAAAGTTATATTAAAAACTAAGTAAAAGCTTTATGGCTTAGTTTGCATTTGCAATAAATAATCAATTATTACATTAAGTAAGTTAAGTGCGGCCACTGGTCACATAATAAGAGGTTTGTACGTCGCGCAAAAAATTGTAAATATTAAGCTGTAATTTGCACTGTTTTTCCCGTTGATATCAACGGTGGTTTTTAATCTATCTTACGTAATAAATCGTGTTTGGAATGAAAACTGAACGTATTACTACTAGTATAGTATTATATTATCTGTGGTATTACTAAACGAACTGTACCCCACGGTTTGGTCCGTATGGAAAAGTAATACTTAGTGTATAGTTAAGTATGTATATTTATGTGTAGTTTTTATATGTATATTTTATTGTTCATAATATTTAAATTGATATATATGTTATATTTATTTATCTATTCTAGTATAATCATTATTATTATTTAATTAATCATAATTACTCATTAACGTCGCAACGGAAATGGGATCACTGAAAAACAGCGCTGTGAACGCTTTATTGCATAGCAGCATAAGCTGAGTGAGTCCCATTTTCGGAGATATTTTTACTTAGTTCTAATATTAATTCATTTTTAAGGTTTTTGATTGTTAGATATAAACTGTTTTAGATATTAAGTTCTAAGTGTTTTGTCCTTGAAATAAATGTATTTTCTTTCTTTCTTTCTTCTATAGCCTTGAAAAAGCCTGCCTATCATTAAGAGCTTTATATATAACAATAAAATATCATAATTGCACAGAATGACTACCTCTACTAAATAAATAATTTTATACACACCGTACATTTGGTATTCTTTAAAAAAATGTATAATTTTATAAACGCCTTTGACTTTTCTCCTTACTTGCTTTCCGCCCGCGGCTTCGCTCACGTAGGTTTAGTCTCTAGGTGTAGTCCACCCCATAAATTTTTTTTTTAGAATTAAGCCTATATTTCATCACATAACTTGCCTATAAGTTGCACCTAATATTGGTGTATCAGGAAAATACAAATTTTATCAAATTTTTTTTACGTGCCTAACGTGTTAATCACGTAAAAACCACTAAGCAAATTTTCACGCAAAAAAAATCTCACCATGGTTTTAGTCTATTAATCTAATATATAACTATTATAAAGGCGAAAGTTTGTAAGTATGGATGTATGGATGTATGGATGTATGGATGTATGGATGTATGGATGTATGGATGTTTGTTACTCTTTCACGCAAAAACTACTGCACCGATTATGATGAAACTTGGTATACATACAGGTAAGGGTTCAGAATAACATATAGGCTACTTTTAATCCCGGAGTTGCCACGGGATCAGACGTTACGCGGGTGAAACCGCGGGGCGCGGCTAGTTTAACATACATATTGCTTACTCTTTTTAAAAATATTCAATGTACACAAATGGCTTGGTTACTGTTATTTATGTAGACTAGTTTCCGCCCAACAACAACCTACCTACGTGACCTACGAAATTTGTACAGGTTTTTAAAATGATATCCTACCAAAAAGCGGAACGACATTTTTAAGACTGTAGAAGCGTATATTTTGATAACTATTCTCTTATAAATATATTAGAGGAACCACCATTAATTGTTTAAATCATATTCGACGACATTCATTTTATTACTTTACATTTCATTTATTACGTTTCCACGAATTTATTTTTATTCCTCAGTTATATATGGTGTGTACCTCTATTTCTGATTTTTCAATTCCAATATAGTCATATTAAAATTCGACGAAATTCATAGTGGTTTTATGTTTCTGACGCACATATTTACGCCAAACGTAAAAAATAGCTTAAAGATCTAAGCATCCATAGGAACAGACATTGCGAAGCAAGTTTTAAAAGCTCGTCTTACAAATTATAATATAACATGCGTTTACTATAAAAAAAAAACAAACAAAGAACAATACGATCTTAATTAGATCTATGCTTTTTTAAATGTTTTTACAAAATGTTATTAGGATTTCTCTGACAAAGAAATCATAGTAACAGCCCTTAGTTTGGAAGTTGGCGGTGTTGGAACACCCCCGTGCCTCGGAGAGCACGTAAAGCCGTCGGTCCTGCGCCTGAACTCTCGCCGGTCGTGTCGGTCTGCCGTCCCATCGGGTTATGAGAGTAAAAGGAAAAGAGAGTGCACCTGTGTTCGCGCGTACGCTTGTGCACTATAATATCTCCTGCGCAGCTGGCTAGTCTCTGTTGAGATTGGCCACCATGGCCGAAATCGGTCTGGGGAGCTATTATTATTTATTATACTCTTTATTCCTTTACTCTCATAATCTGATGGTTTCATCATTTTCGTTTAAAAACAACCGGTGATCAAGCGCTATACTAACTTCTTTTCGTGATCTCCGGGGCACGGGGATCTACATCGCAATTATCATGACTCAGACCTGCTATAATAATTTTTGCTATAAAATCTTAAAAGATCTCTTTGGCTCCACGTGGAATTCGAACGTGGCACTTGATCGATGAAGGTAGTCTCGTATACGTAGATTTATCACATTTTATTCATATAATTACTACTTACATGTCATAAGTAATTGGACCTGTTATACGTACAATAATTACAAAGTTTAGCCTTCGTGTACTAACTACCGTAATTTTATACTGATAGCGGCTAATTTACAAATAACTAGCGCGTGATCTTGGCTTCTCTCGCTTTTAATTTTTAATAAAAGATAACCTTTCAACAAATCAAGATATCCCTGTTTTGTAATAAGACCGATTCGGTCTAAGTAAGTCTTCTTCTTCTTCTTTTGTTCCTGGCCCCTCGTAAGTAAGTCAGGTTTAAACCTGGTCCAAATAATTATTTGTCAAACCGTTCCGTTTTGACAATATAACCAATTTAGATGACTAATTGAGCAACAACATTATTTTTTTTTGTACCGTTAAAAATATACATCTTATCCAATTTTATCATTTTTAACATTAATATAAGGAGAAAAACGTTTAATTGCAATAAAATATTTTTATTAAAAAAAAAATTAAGCAGGCCTTTGTGATTTGACATGTCGCTGAAATTGGAACGTCATATTATAGAGAAGAATTCGATATAAACCATGGTCTAAGTCTAAATGTCAGTGTCCATATAAATGTCGTATCAAAAGTTAGACCTGCCGCACCTCTAGTCTAAACAATGGTACTAAATACTGATTGACACACGTCAAATATGACGTTGAAGTTAGTGTAATGTAAAATATGACGTTCCAATTTCAGCGACAAAATCTCAAATCACGAAGGCCTGCTCATTTTTTTGTATAAAACTATAAAATTGGATAAGATATATATTTTGAACGGTACAAAAAATGCTATTGCTGAATAAATCATCTAAATTGGTTATATTGTTAAAACGGAACGGTTTGACAGATAATTATTTAGTCCAGGTTTAAACCCGACTTACTTAGACCCTGTTTTGTAATAAGACCGAATTTGTTCGGTATAGTTAGATGTATATTTTATTTGATTTGATATCGTTGACCATCATGTTTGTAAGTGCAGTTCATTTAATAACTTCAGTATTGTTATTTTTATAACAATAAAAATAAAAATAACAAATAGTATATCGCAAAAAATAAAACGTTAATTTTCAGATAATTTGAGAGGATTAATGAAAATAAAATTGATACAACTACGAACATACTATTGTTATAACTCACTCTATCACGCTGTAATTTAAATATGATGACAAAATAGATATAGAAGTCAATAACGTGTATGTACTTTACTTTTCATACAAATGACATTTGCTAATACTGTTCCGAAGCGACCCGGGATACCGTGTCGCTTAACGGGATCTATGGGTGCGTTGCTCGAGCGGGCTTTGCGCGCGTTTGTTTTCCGTACATAATAAATGTCATGTCACAAGTATGACCTAAAGAAAATGAATCTTTACATCTTTAATTTATTGTTTTATTATTCATTTATTGTTCTAGCTCGGGAGTATCTAGAAAGATCCATCATAATATGCAAGGGGTCTGTAGAAAAAGCAAAAAAGAAAATGGACAAAACTTGCACTTTCAGGACACTAATGCCGGCCTTCTTCGAACCTCGTAATCCGAGAGATCTTTACAAATGCTACTCTGACATAATGTAAGTATTCAAACATTTGTAAAAAACATTGTCAAACCTTTATAGCTATGTCCTAATTTTCTATAAAGATTGTACGTTCTTTTTTATTATTTGTATTTATTTTTGTATTTATATATATAAATGATATTATTTTTTGTCCATCTGCAACAGTATCATTTCCACATTCATCTTGTGAGTATAGACGAGCGATATGTATAATATATAATATATGCGCCGCCATTTATTTTGCCATTCTCTAAATGTACGGGTAATATGTGACTATTGAGTTTATTGTTGTACTTTTTAAAAACTTGCATCAAGGAATGTCTCATGACTATAAAAAAGTTCCTCTACAATTCTAATAGTTAAAGGCAAAGTATCAAGATATAATGATTGTGTACAAACGTGTACACTTATCAAATGGTACACAGATAAAGATATGTTTAACTGAAACCGATCTTGAAGAAAACAAAGTATTGCCTGCTTATATGATTTCGTAAACATAGTGTTCAGAAGTATACAATACAGTGTTCAGAAGTCAATTTCCTCATAATCGTATATACAACGCACACCGATCACTGACACTTTTATCTCACCGGTTGGAACAGTCTGAGCACGGTCGACATCCGTTTGAGAAACACATCTGTATCTGTGTGCGTAGATAAGAAAAGTGGATACACGGAGTTGACCTCTGTATCTTTCGTTTTGAGCTGGTGACCATCTTGACCTTGACACTCAATAGACGACTAATTAATTTTGAATTTCCCATTGCAAGCGAAGAATCAAGAAGATCTGGTATCAAGCACTTAGAATGCTGTGGAGTAGATGTTCAATTCATTTCATTGGTCAATTTTTATTTAAGAGCAAGTGACCAGTCTTTGTGCTCTGCCATACCGAAGCATTTCGTTATCGTCTTCAAACCTAGACTCGCTGAACCAAGGAGACAGTCAAATGGAGAAATGAACTTCGCCAAGTAGCTTCGCCAATAATTATTCCCATTATTAAAATTTATCTATGTTTTCCAAGAACGGTGTTGTTATCACAATAACTGCGTCAGATTTTTATACTCACAAACAAATAAATTAACATCAATTGATTAAACATAACCGGTTTCATTAATGTTACCGTTATTATCTTTTTCCAAACAGGTTTTAACAAAAAGGTCAAGGTCTAACATGGTAGATAACATCTATACTGCTGATAAGGTTATTCAGTGTCAAGATCAAGATGGTCAAAACGGAAGATACAGAGGTCACGTCCTTGTATCCACTTTTATTATCTGCGCACACAGATACAGATGCATGTCACAAACTGATGTCGATAGCGCTCAGACTGTTTCGACCTGGTCAGATAATAGTGTCAGTGAATGGGTGCTTGTATTTCCATCACAGTCCTCTCTCTGGTGTACTTCTCTCCCAATTTCCCATCATTAATACTCTCCCTATTCCCCTCCCTTTCCTCAAGCCAGCAAGGCATCTGCGACACTTTGCTGTTGTAGATGTTCATGGGCTTCGGACAGTCACTTAACATCAGATGAACCGCATCCTCTTGGCTTGGCCACTGTTACATAAAACAAAAACCGCTGATAAGGAAGATTATTGAATATCACGCTCAAGATGGTCACTAACTTAAAACGGAAGACACAGAGGTCAAGTCCGTGTATCCACTTTTCTTATCGACGCACACAGATACAGATGCGAGTCTCAAACTAATGTTGATCGCGCTCAGACTGTTCCGACCTGGTGAGATAATAGTGTCAGTGAGCGGTGTGTGTGTTTCGTACGGAGAGCGGGTGCCCGGACGCCTATAGTTCCATCCCATTCCTCTATCACCCTGTTGTACTCCTCTCCCTATTTACCATCATTAATCCTCTCCTTAGCCCCTTCCCGTCTCTTCAACCGGTAAGGCATCTTCGAAAATTTGCTGTTGTAGATGTACATGTGCTGTGGTCAGTTACTTAACATCAGGTGAAAAGTGTATCAAACAGATGTCGATCGCACTCAGACTGTTTCGACCTGGTGAGATAATAATATCAGTGAACGGTGTGCATTGATTTTACAAAAAAAAAACATTCTGTATTACTTCACTGACCGATAATTCGGTCGTACTTCTGATAGGAATAACTTTGTGATGTATCGTTAAAACTTGAGGAAACGTCTTATTTACTCAATTTTTACTAAATTCCTTACATAGACTGTACAGATTTAGATTGTACGCTGTGATGGAGACAGTTATACAGTAGATAGTTTAGAATTGGATCCTGAAAGCTCATTTCTAAAATTCAGTCTGTATACTGGACTTTGCTTGTCAAATGTTTATTTAAAAATTAAGTTTTTAGCAGCATGACCGAATAGCGTTTTCTCGCGTTCAGAATTTAGCAAATTTTAATTGCATTTTTTCGGGTATTTAGGGATCAAAAAATATCATAATTTTGTTTTTGGTACAGTGATTCACAAATTAATTGTTTAATGTAGTGTGTCATGTAATTTATGTCAAACAATTGTTTTTTCTTTCATTGATTGGATCTGCATTAAATTCAAGACTTAATCATTTGGGACAACTATGTAGATACTGTATACTTTTTTTTTAAATCGTATTTAAGAGCTTAATCGCAGATACTGTTTACTTGATAGACTGTATTGTATCTTGATGGAAATGCATTTTGAAAAAGATAGAATTAAACTCTTTTTACACTATTTTCACATTTATTAATAATTTTTATTGAGGTAGAGATGGATCGTGCTTTCAAAGAAAAAAATATGTACGAGCATTGTATTATTTATGAATTTATTACACTTTAATGTTATGTTGGGAATAATTGAGGTAGATATAAATATAAGACATCTATAAACTAATCTCGCAACACAGAAGGCGGTCATATAACTCAACAGCGATCTCTTTCAGGCAACCAACTGCAAGGAATAATAGGATAGAATAGAAATACAATAGACAGATAAAAGATTGTTTTTGATTATTATAACACTATAAAATAATATTTTATAGTTTTATCGAGTTAGAAACTTTTATCGAGTCCACTTTGTAGAATATTTACTTTTACCTTTTGTTAGTTTTGATATAATAATATTATTACGTATTTTAATGAAGCGCGAAAACAATATATGTTGTTAATTACTTGTCAAAGATTAAGTGATATATATCATACTATGTATACGAGTATCTTATCTTACAAAGACTTACTTTGTACATTTTTAACGACTACTTTATGTTATTTGGTATTTCAATAAAAAATATTGTTAATATTAGAATATGAATGTATAAATTCCAAATTAATTATAATATAAATATTCTAATAATTGTATTCGTAAAGTAAATCTATGACAATGTAATCTTGACATTACTAAACTATTATTATAAATGTGTGTGTTTTTTCTCCGTTTTTCACATCAATTAAGAACCTTCTCTACCACCCTAAAATAAATCAAAATCTGATCTCATCCCCTTAAAAGGGGGTTGAAATTTTGTACCCGTGCTACCCTGGATTCGATGCGAGATGGTGCGGGTAAATTGTAGGTAGTATAATTAAAAAATAATATCAATTCGAAGTCGGTGATCATATTATATTGTATACAGGTCAAGGCACCAACTTCTTATAAATGACAAAAATAAAGCAAGTTATTTTATACTTTTTAGTGTAACAACCAGTTTTTTTGGCGATAATTATTATTTAAATTTTCAAGAAGCCTTCTTGATATAGGTGGGGGTAGTCACACAATTTTCGAAACACCACGGGATAAGACAACTGTGCTGTCGTATCAGTCACCCGTGACCACGCGCGCTATAAATAAATATTCCTGGACATTTAACACAACGCTATCTAGTTCCAAACTAAGCACAGCTTGTACTATGGAAACTAGATAACTGATAGACATACTTAAACATACTTTTTTTTGTAAATACATACATACTATAGATAAATGAACACCTAGACAGTAGAAAATTATAATGTTCATCACATCATAATTTTCTGCTCGTGGGGATCGAACCAACACCCTCTGGCGCAATAGACCATTGCTCAACCACTGCGCCAAACGGGTCGTCAGTGTTCGAAACTTCGTATGTTAAATAATAATACATTTTCATTCAACATAGAAAGTACTCGCTTTTAAATAAACATAGTAGACTATATAATACTGTGTTGAGGGAGCGAAATCGTGCGGGACTATTAGTATTAAAGTATTGTATATAATTGTTTTATTTCAGATATGATGGTTTCCTCCCACAACTTACAGACGACCACTACCGTGTGTATTTGTTGAGGAATATGGGAAAGCATTTTAACGTCAGCTTCAGTAATTATTACAAATTTGCTTTAATGGTAAGTTTTTATCTATAATATAACAACTTTGCACTCGCGTCTTCACTCACGTGGACTATTCCATATTTTGTAGAGGCGCGCGCACAGAGAGAAATTTTGGTCAATACTATTTCCATAAAAAATTATAAAGAAATGTCGTGCGATCGAAATTTGTTAAGGTTTTTTATGCTAGAAATATTAAAAATAAATAGTTATAATTAAACAGATCATAAATGTAAAAAAAAAAACATAATTTATCCAGTGTTCTCAACGTAATCTATTAATCTCTTCTTTAAGACCATAATCTAATACTGTCGCGCGGTATGACATTTTTCTCGTAAAATAATTATTTTAACATTAAATCTATTTGAAAACTTTATTTCATTTGAAATATATACCTTATTACATCTCATTTTAAGATATTTTCGAGAATTTATTTTACTAACCTCCGGTTACATGTATAAACCCAACCCTAAAAAATATTTTTTCAAATAAAATGTACCTTTAAAGTTGCACCTAAATTTGATGTAGGTATGTAGCATATCAGATTTTATCAAAATCTGGTTTTTACGTGACTGATGCACTTACAAACAGAAATGAAACGTAACCATGGTTATGGGGTGTAAAAAACTAAATTATTGCATAGCAAACAAAATGCTCTTTTTCAAAAAATATTCAATTTACAGAAATGGTCTGGTTACTGTTTTATTTTATGTGTAGATTATTATTTTAATTTCAATATCAACTTAATTCATGTCTATTTCTCAGAATAAATGAATATATTCTACATATATTAGCATAGAAAAAACGTATTTCTTCGAATTTAAGCAATAAAAATCGATTGATGTTCTATAGTGCAGCCTACGAGTAGCAATACTCGTCGTAATAATTTGTTATCGTTGGATAAAATTTTTCATACTTACATATAAATATACAATTCATCTCCTGTACTTTATACCTAATAATGCGTTTTATGCCTCAGTTTATAAATTTATCTATTCGGTAGCGCTTTACATCTGGTAACTGTGACACTTGCGTTTCTGAGCGAATGAAATATTTCGGACAATTAACTTTAATGAACCTACAATTATTGAATGCTGAACTAAAATTCTCAGAAACCCGGAAATAACCGTTGAAAATTTAAAGAACTAATTGGTATTTAAGAAAAAAAAAATACTAGTTTTAGGCAATAAAATTTAGCCAACTGTATCTAAGTACTATATTAAGTGTAATTGTATAATTGAAAAATACGAAAAAACAGTAATTTTACGTCTATAGTTTTGTGCTGACGTCAAGATTCAAGATAAGTATTTTGTTGGTTGTAATGCGTGTTTTGGTGCATATTTTATTAGAATCATGTAAACACAATAACAAGGCAAGAAGAAACTTTTTAACAAAAAAGTTACCGGCTTCCTTGGTATCTTTTAGTTCTTTAGCGTAATTATGTAATTAAAATGGTTTATCGAAGATTTAAAGATCTATGAAGTCGGTATACCATATATTTTAGCAATAAACCTATTAAGAAACCTCCAAAATGTAGCCGATAAGTTGAAGAGTAGCCTGCAGAAAATTGTCAAAATTTGTCTAGTGGATTTTGGTGTCTTTACATAAAAACATACAATCAGACAATCAGACAAATAACCAAAAAACATACTAAAGTAGGCGATTTTTACATGAATATAGACGAGTGTGCTATCAAATGAAAGATCTGGATTTATAGATGCAACGCGAGGTCTAGCTCAGACAGAGTCCCTGGTATTTCTAGATATTTAAGTACTAGTGACTCGCACATATCTCCACCAATTTAACGAACACATATTTATATGTGATTCATCTCTGGCCTAATTTTCAACGAACTTGGAATCCAGTACACGGCCTAGATGTTTTTATTTAATTTGAGTAGTTTGTGGCTAATTGACATCCTGACCAGTTCAAGTTTCAATCTTGACTTAATTGACCGAGTGAATCTCAGAGAAATGGCCCTGTATGTTTATATGCTTGTATGTAAATTTTATTATTCTATATAAGGTACGGTGTGTTTATGGGACAAATAATCGTTTTTCTTTCTTTCTTTCTAAATACAACTATGTACATATTGAATTAAAGACATTTTTACACTATTTTCACTATATACTTCGTATTTTAACTATAAATTTGTTTCAGAAATTTATCATCAATTCGTCATGCATTTCCACAAGTCACAATATAATCTATCAAGTATAAGAATGTAAATGTTTGTCCGACATTATCTAGAGTATCCTTAATTCGATCACAATCAAATTTTGTTGGCAAGTAGGTAAAAGAAATCTTGAGTTCAAAGTTGAGCGAAATTGGTCAAATACAGGAGTTAAATAAAAATACGCCCGAATTTTAAATGAAAAAAAAAATTAAAGCCATATATATAAAATTTTAGATCCGGTAACCAAGCCAATGTTTTATAGTAAAAACTGACCAAATTTTGATCAAAATTTATATGCTGATAACCAATATTAGGTGCAACTTATAGGCTACATTTTATTTGAAAAATATAATTTTCAGGGGTGGCTCTGCATACATGTTACCGGATTACATATAATTAAATGAAATAGTTTCTAAATAGGTTTTTAGTAAAATAAAAATTTTACGAGAAAAACCTGTCTAAAGTCGTAAATTGTCATACATACCACACGACAATAAGAGATTTTGGATGCGTTTAGGACGTCTTAGAATTATTGTCGGCTAACATCTGTCCAAAAGGGGTATATTGAAAAACAAGGTTGCGGGCATCTTAAGATGCTGAATGTAGCCCTTTTGCCTACTTTTTCTTTTTAGAGAAATGATTGTATTTTTATTTTACTTTTAAGTTTTGATTGGTAAAGGCAATGAATGGATTTTTGATTATTTTATTTTTATTTATTTATTATAAAATGTAATTACTGTTATTATTAGAATACTAGCGACCCGCCCCGGCTTCGCACGGGTGCAATGCTGATATACTATCGCGGAGTTTTCTGTAGACCTTTTCATTGTGTACAATACTTAGTACATTATTTTGATAAATCTCGTAGGATTCAGCCTGCGTTTGCAATGTAAGCGGAAAAAATGTAATTATTTGCGACATCACATTAGAAACCTCAAAAATAACAGTATTTGTCCACTATTTAATGGATGATATTATACATAAAAACCTTCCTCATGAGTTACTCTATCTATTAAAAAAAACCGCATCAAAATCCGTTGCGTAGTTTTAAAGATTTGAGCGTTCATAGGGACATACAACATGACACATGACAGAAAAAGCGACTTTGTTTTATACTATGTAGTGATAATTATATGTAAAAATGTGAATTCAAATTATTGTAAAGCGCAATGAGATCAATTAAATATTTTTAAAGCATCATAACTTATAATCTCTCTCTCTTACTATTCCTTACTTATATAAAACCAGATTATACAATATCTTAACGCCAAATTCCACTCAAGATCATCCAGCCGTTTTTGAGTAACAAATATCCAAATAAACTCTCACATCTATGATATAATACTAGTTTTTGCCCACGGCTTCACTCGCGTATAGACGTTGTAAATTGTATGAGGTATGTTATTCTGATGTATAAATTATGTAAAAATTGGTTATTTTATTTACAGTTGTGCGAGTATCTTCAGCTACATGACTACTGCAATGGTGTGATTGTTGTTTTTGACTACCGAGAGACAAATATACTGGAAATGCTGAAGAATATGCAAATATTAGAATTGCGGCAGGCGCTTACGATTATTATAGTAAGTAGTATTTAGTTACACGATACTGAAAAAGTGTTTGACCATCGTTTCACCTGGAGGTATATCTCGAAAACCGAGAAACTTACTTAACATGAAATATTTTTAACGTCCTTATATTATCCACTCATTACGCCACACCATGTACATATGTTTCTTGCTGTAAGTTTGTTTCTTACCCTTTAATTACGGATTCTGTAGATAAAGTGTTTAATTACACTATGTAATTATTTAATGTTGGAATACGAGGCTTGACTGTCTCGTAATTGTTTGACTGCCTCGTTGGTCGAGTGGTTACATCATTGACTGCAGATCGAGGGGTCTCGGGTTCGATTCCTAGGTGGGGCCAAAAAAAATTATATTTGGATTTTTCTGACAAAGAAATCTCAGAAATAGTCCTCAGTCTAGAAGTTGGCGAAATTTCGCAAACAGATAGATAATTAAATGGGTTCATAGGATACTTTTTGTTGATCTATACGCATGTGATAACGTAATCGAGAATGGAACAGACTGTTTTATCTTTTATCTGTTCACATTATCCATAAACACAAATTACTCATTTTTTATATTATTTTAGATTTACGAATGGTTTTTTGCGTAAAAAATTCTTTAAAAATTAAAAATTATATTTTGTTTTTTTGGGATGCTATTTTTTACAGGAAATCAAAAAATGCAGTAAATACTGAACTTATTAATAAAATGGAAACTATTTTTCTCGCTTGTTATTATGACGTACTTGTTGTTTTAAATTAGGCTTAGGAATGACGTCATGTAAAGTGCAAAATATGTTTGTTTTTAATTAAGGTATTATGACCGGCTTTCGACAAAAACAGAACATAATTATCTTTTGTGCTTGATAAATTCTTCTATTATTTTATTATTTTTTATCCTGCGACTACAGGTCAAAAAGAAATTTGAACAGAATTGCATATGAAATAAAAAATGCCTTAAAAAGTTATAGCAACAAAACTTTTTAGTTTATTTAGCAATAAAAATATTCTTCAATACTTTTTGCAAGATGGTGGCCGTGCTCTTATTTAATTTTACACTAATTAATTCAATTATTAATCAATTTATTTAATAAATTAGTGCAAAAGGCTATAGATGTTAATTATAGGCGATAATTTTTAGTTTTTATTTTCGTTAAAATTGGCTATTTTCACCATGTTTTATATTCATCGTAGTTTATGATTTGGCCCTAAAAAAATTCACTGGACCTACATATTGATACTATTCTAAACCAAGCTAAAACATGTGTCAAAATAATATTATTTTATTAAATACTATTCTTAAGTAAGCTAAAAAGATATCAAATATGATTTAAATAAATTTAGCTAAATTATGTCCTTTTTAAATTATTTTCAGGAAGGCTACAGCTTCAGGATTAGAGGGCTCCATTTCATAACGCCTTCGAAAACCATCGAGACATTTATTAACCTGATTTTGAAGCAGGCGTTAAGTGAAAAACTGTTTAACCGCATTCACATTCATAAAGACGTGGATTCACTGAGTGAGTACATGCCTTTGGAGATCTTGCCAGTGGAATATGGGGGCAAAGAAAAGAGTTTAGAAAAAATACATAGTGAGTATCCTTTCCAAATATATACAGTGGCGCTATAATGGCGACATTTATTTATTATTAACGAATTTATATTGTTAAGAATATATTATTTTATAGCAGATTATAATCTATAAACTAAATTTTACATGGCTTCGCATATCGTATATTACTCGCATAGCCTTCCTTGATTAGTGGATACAAAACAAAACAAAAAGATTTGATTTCGAATCGGACCAGTAGTTCCTGAGATTAGTATGTTAAAACAATCAAAAGATTGTGTGTCGATTACACCTCAAGTACTGAATGGATTTTCATGAGATTTCGTATAAATATAGGCTATTTTTAAATATAGAATATATTAACCAGTTCCTTTACACGCTCTGTCATAAAACAATTTCTACTTACGGAGAAGATGATTGATTGATTGATTTTCTACCAAACAATAACATTTTATCTTGTATTGTATTGTATTAAATTATATGCATTTTTTAGATGATTTTATGGATGAGTTGTCCTCTACCGAATTTATAGATTATTTACAAGAAATGTCAACCGCCAAAACCGACGAATCGAAGAGACAAACAGACAAATTCAATGAACAGTACTTGGGTATGCCGGGCTCTTTTAGGACACTGAGTGTAGATTAATTATAGATATAAGCAAAATTAGATTTTATTGTAAATCAGTGGGGATCATGACATATATCGCAAATTTATCAAGGAATTTTAACAAGGTATTTAATTTTGTATACAAAATGGCTACCAATATCAAAAGTTTTCTCGCAAAAGAAATAGATACATGATAGTCGTTTGTCGAAGTAATGGCGTCAAAACAGAGGTTTGTGCTCGTTAAATTTATTTTATTATAAGGTACTAGCTGAGCCCCGCGGTTTCAGCCGCGTATATATTATCCTGTTGCCGTAGGATTTTCAGGATAAAAATTATCTTTATCATTTTTGATGTTTCAAAGAATCCCTGTACACAATTTCATCCACATCGGTCCTGTTATTGGAGCCTATTCAATACAAACAAACAAATCTTTCCTCTTTTTTTATATTTGTATAGATATGTATATGGTGGAATTTCGTAATGCCTGAAAAAAAGTACTCTCTATACTGTAGGTAGAAAATTTTACTCAAAAAAAACATTACATTATTTTTGAAAAGAAATAAACGAAATAACTGCATTCATAGATTCAAAAGTTTTTTTGTCTCACTCGTGATTTTTTTGACATTCCACACTTTACCTGTATTGTATCGTTAAATCGTCAATTATAAGGATGAAATCACACTAACAAAATTTAAAAATGAAATGAAAATAAGAACACGAAAACATCGCATTTAACTACATTAGACACGTAGTTATATCACGTCTGAGAAAATTCTAAGTTTTTTTAAATCTTTGAATGCAGTTTTTTCCTATCAAAAATAAAAGAATGTCTTGTTTGAGTCAAATTTCCTAACTCTAATATTAAGAGTACTTTCCTTCTTCGTAGCTAAAGGTTCTATGTGGGGTATGATCACCTATAGAATTTAACTACATTATTACACTTGTAATTCACTGAGCTTATAAAATTTTATGTATAAAATACCACTGTTTCAGTATTCACATTTTCGGTTCGTGGCTCAATAAATTTATTTAAGTAAACTAAGGTATTATAAGGTACTGGTAAATTATAATAAAATCCTTTTATATAAAATAAATGATGTTTTATTTAATTAAAAAAAATGTTTACATTACCTTTTTATTTATATACTTCCTACTTTGTAATATCATTTGTCATATCTTATTTATTAATTGAAGAAGACATGTATTATAAAGATGTAGGAATGTAGTAAAGTACTTGACTGCCTGATTGGTCTAGTGGTTGTATCTTTCACTATAGCCTTGAGTCAGGAACTTGGTACACCCCGTGCCTTGGAGAATACGTTAATCAGTTGGTCCTGCGCCTGAACTCTCCTCAGTCGTGCCTGTTTGCCGTCCTATAGGATCATGAGAGTAAAGGAATAGAGAGTGCACCTGTACTTGCGCACACACTTCTGCAATATAATATCTCCAGCACAGTTTGCTAGCCGCTGTGGCCGATAATTGGTCATAACGTACTATTTTTGTTATGTAAAAGAATGTAACATTCTAATATTTTAAAGTGTAGTAAAGTTTTATTTTAATACATACCAAGCTTATTTTATTCGCGTATTTTATAACCGTATGCAACCACAATCCGCACCAAGGAATCGTTTATAAACGCTTTCCGACCCTTCCCGACCCAAACAAATATTTATGTTCATTATAATACGGTTAAACAAAACCGTATTTCTTTTTTCCTTTAAAATTTGCCATGACTTCTCTGGGCTATTCAATACACAATATAGAATAGGTACGACAAAAAGGTATCACATGATCCACATAATTTAAAACACGAGATTAAACACTAAGGTAAAAAATGTTGCCTCGGTGCCTTTATATATTTTCACTTTAACAAGATTTTGCAATTTACATCATTAAACCTTAACCACAGATCTTATTCCGTTGATTTTCGAGGAGTTCCCTGAAATATCTTCCACGTGGATGATCAGACGTGAACCAAATTTCCATGGGACCACACTGGAACTACTCTTTCGAATTCAAAAGGAAACGCCGCATATATGCGGTAACATACATAAAAAATACGATCGAATTTATAACCTCCTCCTTTTTTTGAAAGTTGGTTAAAAACTTAAGCAGGTATTCAATAAAGTCAAAATCGAAGTCAATGCATAAAGGTCCGCTTACACAGGCCTAGGGGACGCGACAGATATTTTTTTACATTCGTTCCTGGAATCGATTCTCCTCTAGAGCAAAAAGTTGATTACACTTACTAAGGCATTTTTAGGTTTCCGAAAATCGATTCTAGTATAAGACTACGATATTAAACTACCAATACTAATTTGTACAAACCTTCGCTGGGCCATCTCTAAGACTTCGCTTTGCTAGATAAATAACGCCTGTTAAATATTAACAAATAAAAGAGAATTTAGCATTTTGTATTTTCTTGTGTTGCTACTTTGGAATTTTAATTAATGGTATACAATAATATTATTTAAAATTGTTAATTGAAGAATACATATTTTATATTTTAATTTAAAGTCAAATTACGACTTTTGTAGTTTTTGCTCAATTCGCGGTGAAGGAACCCTAGGTTTCTAGGCCAACGATTATGTTTAAGTTCTGTTATTTAATATTTTTTATGAAATACTAGCTGTTAACGGTTTAAATGATGTATATGGGAGACATACAAGGTTAATTTATAAAATGGGCTTTCAGGGCTAAATCCTAAACTACGAGGAATATAAAAAGTCCTGAATATCAGAAAGTGCAGAAGAATTGGAGCCAATATTCAAGAAAATAGAAAACTGTATACGGTACTGGATTTTTGAAAAAAATATTTACCGAGACAGGAATTAAACCCGGTATTTTTGTAAAAATCAAAAATCCTGTATAATTATACCAATCGGTAGTACTCCTAATAATGATAACTTTTTGCAAAGTAACTTCATAGACCAAAGCCTTATCCTTGCATATATTTGACATGTTATAAATTTTTATTGCAAAAAAAATATTGAAGACGATGTAATTGCAATAGAGTTGTAATAGAGACTTCTAGTAAACATGAAGCCGCAATTACTATAGAAATCTCATAATAGACGACTTATCTATGATGAAATTTTTAAACTATTTGTAATCGTAATAAGAATTTCAATTATAAACTATTTCCTTACATCCTAATGAGATGTTGAGTCAATCGTTCGAATTCTTACCAAATTCTTAAAATTCTTAGGTTATTGTTTACAAATGACATCAAGATGAAATATTTAACAGCTGCCCTGTAGTTAGATATACCCGAGTATACCTCCCGTTAACGTGGGATTTCCGGGATAATAGTTATCCTATGTCCTTTCTCGGGTTCCAAACTATCTCTGTAAAAAATTCATCCAAATCCGTTCAGTGGTATAGAT
>LQNK01000786.1:12000-41146 GCA_001586405.1 Phoebis sennae | reverse complement strand
TTTTTTCCAATATTATTAACTCAGTTATCATTCTTTAAAAGAGTTTTCATTACAAGACGTTCCGTGAAAAGAGGAAAATTTTATTTGTTTGTTTGGTTGTAATGAATAACAAATTCTGTACCGATTTTATAAATTCTATATCCTTATTATTATTGTAAGAGCACATTTTATAGACAATATTTTTTATATTTATATTGTTACAAATTATTTATGCATTTGTTAAAGACATATCTCGAAAAAAACAAACTATACAAACATTTTTCAGTAAGAAAATTTTGCAATTAGCTAAGAATAATTATGTAGCATATTCTGTTGATTTTACGAGGAGATCCCTGGAACTTCCACATGGATGATCAGACGTATGAAATATCACACAGGAATCAAATATCACACCCCAAGCATTGTAATTCCGGTTATTTTGCTATTGCAAAACTTGAGGTTTGATAATAGCTATAGAGAATTAAATATATAATGAGCTTTTGCATAATTAATAGGCTTTATTATCTACAATATAAATGTATGTCGCTTGATGGCCTAAATTTGCAGAATCAAGTTTTCCTTGACCTTTAGAGATAAAAATGCCTAATGAGGCTTTCTCACATAAAACTGGATCAATATACTACGAAATGTTCCTACATCCAACTAAATAAGGCATATTATTTAGATTTCTAACTAGTTGTGGCTCGCGGCGTCGCACGTGTAATACTATATGCACCTTATTAATATAATCATAATGAAACTTCAAATGTTTTTCTTTGAACCTTAGGCATAGTTTCAAATATTAGCGCATTTAAGCAAATATACTTTTGCACTTTATAATGTAAGAGTACATCATTGTAAGTAAAAACCATTATTTAAAACTTGCTGTGTCCCTCGGTTTCAACCGAGTTCATGTCCCGTTTCCGAGGGATTTTCAGAATAAAAACTAATCTACAAAATTTCATCCGAATTAGTTTACTTTTTTAGGTGTGAAGAAGAGACAGATAGATAAGATAAGTAAAGTACATAAGTACCTCTGTATACCTTACATATTATAAATACGAAAGTACCTTACTAATGTAAGGAAAGATAGCTCGTACCAATAGTTGATTAACGAGCATTAAAATAAAGGTGATTATATTAAGGAAATGAAGCCTAATCTAGTTTTTTCCTATTTACATAAACATAACGAAATTTGAATAATACCACATGCAAATACTATTATAGATAAGGCAGACAAGGTTACATCCTAAAGTGCGTGACTTGATTCGAATATGAGACATTTTAGTGTATTAAACCCACGCTAATCCGCCTATTAAATAGAACACTATAATATTTTTAATAAGGATCACTTATTTCCACTGAAATAAAAAAAATAGAACCATAATTTCTTAGTGTCATAATAAAGAAAATTATCAAATCAAGAACCAATCACGGACGATCAGCATCTATAACTAGGATGATGAGAGGCTACAATTTAATCAGTACACGCTCTAATGAACTTGACATACTCTCGAATACACATTCCCAGTTTCGACGTCTTCTGAATTCTGCTATACTGAGTTGTGATTCCTGAGGTCCGGTTAAATATTTTTCTTTGGCAGAAAGATAAAAATGACGATAAACAAAATGAAAGGGATGTATATAACGAATGTAAGCGAAACGCAAAGAGGGCAGTAGCTAAAGCAAGAGCAGAAGTACAAGGTCGTCTTTACAATAATTTAGATAGTCCTGAAGGGCAAAAGGAACTATACCGCATAACAAAGGACAGGGAAAGAAAAACGAAAGATATAACACGCATAAAATGTATAAAAGACGAAAATGATAAGATGTTAGTGAAGGATGAAGAAATATGTGAACGCTGGAGAAGTTATTTTAACAAATTGATGAATGAAGAAAATGTTTGGAATAGAAAGTTAGACGATACGGGGATTAACTTAGGGTTAGTGAGGAATATTGAAATTGAAGAAATTAAAACGGCAGTTCAAAGCATGCATAATGGGAAATCGCTTGGACCTGATGGCATACCGGCAGAAGTGTGGAAAATTTTAAGTGCAGACGGGTAGGGGATTATTCCCGATGAATGGTGCAAGAGTTTATTAGTGCCCATTTTTGAGAACAAGGGTGATATCCAAAAATGTGACAACTATCGAGGAATACAGCTTATTTCACACACAATGAAAATATGGGAAAAGGTAATTTCAAGGAGATTAAGGGAGGAGAGTAAAATAACTCAAAATCAATTTGGTTTTATGCCAGGACGGAGCACGACGGATGCTATATTTGCACTTCGCCAGCTAAGCGAGAAATACAAACGTGCACACAAGAACTTGCACATGGTATTCGTCGATCTTGAAAAGGCGTATGATCGATTGCCAAGGAAAGTTCTGTGGTGGGCCTTAAAAGAGCGAAATATTCCGGTTAGGTATCACAAGTTGATCCAAGCTATGTACCATCAAGCCAGTACGTCTGTCCGATCTGTAGCAGGTGTAACATCAGGTTTTAATGTAACGGTAGGCTTGCATCAGGGGTCAGCATTAAGTCCCTATTTATTTATTTTGACCATGGACGCATTAACATCTACTCTTCACGAGGAAGCGCCCTGGTGCATGTTGTTTGCTGATGACATAGTCATCATTGGAGAGGAGGGTACCCAGGTCCAAAGCAGACTCCTAATGTGGCAGGAAAAACTGGAAAGTGTAGGCTTGAAGATCAGTAGAACCAAAACGGAATATATGTTCTGCGATTTCGGCGGTCTCTCCGGTTTGGTTCCGATAGCACTAGACGGCGTGCCACTACCAGTCTGTTCGGATTTCCGATACCTTGGGTCAGTCGTGCAAGCGGATGGAGATATAGATCGAGACGTTAAAAGCAGGATTAACACAGGATGGATGAAATGGAGACAAGTTACTGGAACAACATGTGACCCACGCTTTTCCGTAAAGCATAAGGGGAAAATCTATAAAAGCATAAGACCTGCTATGCTATACGGTTCCGAATGTTGGACAGCGAAAGGAGAAGACGTACGACGGCTACATGCAGCGGAGATGAGAATGTTGAGATGGATGTGTGGGGTGACAAGATTAGATAGGACTAGCTTTTGCCCGCGGCTTCGCACGCGTAGACTACAAAATTAACATAGTTGTTATAAAAAATGATATGACTTTAATTATAAGTATTTTAATTACACGCTCGTCTATATAATTTTAAAATTAAATCGGAACCAATATTTTATATCATTTTTTCTAAAAACTTAATAGTCTCTAGGTCAGACAATTTCTAGGAAAGTATGTTCAGATTACATAAAAATCAAAGAAAATAAAAATCTGAGATATATGTACCTAAACAAAATATGTATGTAGGTGCAATCTTTGCCGATTCCATCCTCCCTATGTTCCCTAAAGAAATAATAGAACGAAAATGGGACTTAGGACAAAAAAATATTAATATCATATTATATAGTTATCGTCTTAAGTGCTGATCGGTAATCAAATCGAATCTCGGTTGAATGTTGATCTGAGCGACAACCCTGAATACGGGCCTCAATTAAGTTCCTGGAATTAATAAAATAAAGTATATTAGTTGCCTATCTATTTACCAACGCGTAGCTAATATGGCACATGACAGTGACAAACGTAGATTCATCATGATTCTTGTACTGGTAGGTAATTAACATTGTCATACGGTTTGTGAAAACAAAATAAACTTATATGAGCAGTAATAAACGTGCCTGTGTAATGACGCTGTGACGCTAACTAAGCGTTCATTGCATTGCATGAAAGTCTTCGAATTAGGTGCCAGAGCGTGGCGCTCCCGGTCAGTAGACAACCGGAGATCCCCACATAGTTCGCGACACGTACAGTATAGATGTAATAAATGTCCACGTTTTTTTTTATTATTCGTCGTACCTTAGCCCGCGCCAACGACGTGCCTATTAAATATGACGCCAATCGTTCATTGTGTTGCTTGAAAATGTCAGACCTAAGAGACACAGCGTGGCGCTCCCAGTCGGCGGACAGCTGGAGATGACGTTCCTCCTCGTTTTTCTAAAATAAACAGCAGTAAATGTTGGAAACGCAGTATTTATAAGAAGCATTTTGTAAAGAAAGAAAGCTGATATTTTAGTAGTAATACATTGCCAAAAGAAAGTACTTACCGTCGCGTCGAGTGGGCGTCCATCGTATGTAAAATCTGCTGTGCGGTCACCCTGCGTTAATGTCTTCGACAGGCGAACACGGAATGTCAATTTCTTTGAGATCCGACCTGGCGTTGGCTTGCCGTTTCACCCGAAAGGGAAGCGGCCTGCCTGGCTAGCGCTTGATAGAGTCTCTCACCGCGGCCTTCTTCTGACTTCTAAGATCGTGAAAAATTGTGATTGGTAAAGTTTCCATCTAAATCCATCCAGCCGTTTTCGTGTGATGCGCCCGCAAATAAACAGACAAACAGATAAACAGGCAAAAATTCTAAAAATTGTTGGAACGTGTTCTATGATCAATTTTAAGTATCCCCAGACGATTTTTTTATCGAATATCTCCAATGTACAGACTTTCGACCCTCTTTAGCTTTATTATATGTATAGATAGATATATAGATTTATTTATTTTTATATTTATTTACTTACTTACTTACTTAGTTACTCACTCACTCACTCACTTACTCACTCACTAAATAACTCACTCACTCACACACTCACTCACTCACTCACTCACTCACTCACTCACTCACTCACTCATCCACTCACTCACTCACTCACTTACAGTAGTAGTACAGTCAAAAACAATATAAACTTGTAAGCCTCTATCCCACGGGAACCACTTCATTTTCCGGGATAAATCATAAATATTATGTTAGTCTATAATATAATGAGCAATTGTGTAAATTTTCATCTCAATCGCTGCAGTAGTTTTGAGTAGATGTTCAAAAAAACAGACAGACAGACAGACAGACAGACAGACAGACAGACAGACAGACATGAAAGAAAAAAATTATTGATTTGCCTTCTGTATCCCATATAACATCGCACTGTATTAAAATTTCCGCAAAATATTCCATGTACAAATTCGGACTTGTTACGATTTTATAATATGTATTGATTGATGATGATAAATACAAGTTGTTATTTAATGAAAACAAAGGGAAATACCCTATTTGAACTATTTTGGTCTAAAGAGTGATTACTTAAAATTAATTATGTGCTATATCTGAATATTTATATTATCGTTGATGGCAGAAGAATTTGTTTTTATTTCTTTTATAGTACAGGAAGTCAGCTTCCTTATTTATATTCATTGTGAGAGCAACCTCAGATTACTCAACCATATAAGCATTTACATTTAATAATAATAATAAAACCATTTATTGAGACCAAAATTACAGCCACACAAAGAAAATATTAGGAAAAAATAACAAAGTAGACCCTTTAAATTTAAACAAAGGAAAAACATATAGCGTAAATTATATTCATGTACCAAGAATATAATGTAAATTATATCATGTATCTCACTAGGTACACAGGTACACTCTTTATCCAGGCACCAAAAGAAACAACTACCTCGGAAGACAGACTGTAAGGAAGGATTGCCAGGATGAAGCAGACAAATAAAACAGAAAGAAACTAGCCTTATGAATTATCATTTGAACTCTACACCACACTGAATTTTAAATGACGCAAGAGCAGGCAGATAGAAGCAGGCGAGACCAACCCAAAAAATTTAATGGCTACCTTTAATACAATAATCTTTACAATAAATACGATAAAATCAATACCAAAAAAGTTACTCAAAATATGTAGATGAATATTATACACTTTAAAATGCAAAAAATGCATATATTATGAAAATATTCCGACGATAATGACACGGTTTACGGCCGTTTTCAATATTCTATCTATCCCTTGTTTTGCTTACTAAAGTTAGACAAATCTATCTATTAGCACTTACTTTAATTTCAATATCCTAACGACGGATACCTTTGCATATGACTTTTGTCTATCTATTGTCATAGAATCTGACATAACAATCTATCCATAATCATTGATACATTATTGAAAATGGCCATTAGTAAATCGTAATCTGAGGTAATCGACATGTCCGAAAACCGAAAAGTTCAATGACATTTGCAATGTAATAGCGAATGACCGTCACGATAAATCCTTAATAATATTCTGTAAGTAAAAGTATTTCTTAATACATTCGCATACTAGCTTTCAGACCGAGTTTTCTGGTACCACAAAATTTGGCCAGTATTTTTCCTTTCAAAAACACGCGGAAATAATCTTCGTGTCTTTAAAAGATTAAACATTATTTACAATTTAAAAATATGAAACAGTTCATAAGAAACTTACAGATCAGTAAAAATGTCTAATAGGTTAAGAATTTATTTTTAATCTCAGTATTGACTGTTCTACTCAAACTAATGAATGAGTTCTTTTGGTACTTTTGATTACCAAGTAAAATAACGTGTGTTTTAAAAATGCGGTTTGCCTTAAGTATATTATTTATAAAAAAATATAATTTTGGAGGTTTATTTAGATTTAGCCCCTCTACTCACCACCCAGGTCTACAGCTCCATGTCGGGGTATATATATGAGAAGCATTGTCCAAGTTTTCAGCCTGAAACACCTACCCAAAAATGGTACTAGCTCTCGCAATAGAACAGATGGTTATATTATACCAAATTTTATCTAAATCTACTCATTTGTGATATCTTGACTGAGTAACGATTACTTTAGACTTTTAAATTTTTTAATTTCTTTCGTAAATAGTATTCTTTGATTACAAATATTTAAATTTGTAGTCGAATCTATCGTAAAACTAAGTCAACGAGATAATACTGTTTATTTATTTAAATTTAATAAATAAGTATGTAATTAGGTAACGGTAAACTTTGCTCAGAAGTTAAACTACATTATTTTTTTATAGCGTAGGTTTTCAGGAAGAAAATGCCATTAATCTTTGGTGCCACTTAATGTAATTTATACATTACTATGCGTATTATATAACTAGTTTGATGTATGAAGCATGTATTTTGGTCAAATACAGACAAGAGGATTTTTTAGAGTTTCTTCTGATAAAGCGAACAAAATACAGAGCAACTAGTGTCGACTAATCTCCCTATCTCTTGGGATTTCCGGGATAATAGTTACTTTATGTTCTTTTCTATGGGTTTCAATATCCGAATTAGTTATTTAATCATAGTCAGTTTAGTGGTTTAGGCATGAAGAATAGACAGAAATACAAACGGAAAAACACGGACAGAGTTGCATTTGCACTTCTTTGTCAATCGGTTAAATTAAACTTGGTTAAAACCAAGTTAACCTAAAGGTAAAAGAAGAGATTGAAAGGAAAATTAAAATATATGCAATAAGTATATATAATTAGGTTGGTGTGTTATGAAATAATTCGACATTTTAGACCGAAAGATGTTGACGCTATCACAAAATATGTATACGTCTTTTATTTTAAGACCTTAATAATTTCATTGGGAGCATAGTCTGGTAGTGTGAGTATTAACTTACACTTTCTGGTGCAATGCAATAGCCACTGAGCCATGCCGTCAAAATATTAATTAGTCTAAACCATCGCAAGCATATTTGGGATGAGGACAACGTCCATTGCGCATTTTGAATACCTACATTACCAATGCCATTATACGCCAAGGCTTAAAATGTCGTATACCTACATTAAAAATTCCCCTGACCGATTTCGGCCATGGTGGCGGATCTCAACAGAGACAAGACAGCTGCGCAGGGAAATATTATAGTGCACAAATGTACTTGGGAATACAGGTGCACTCTCTATTCCTTTACTCTGATTACCCGATGGGACGGCAGACCGACACGACTGGCGAGAGATCAGACGCAGGACCAACGGCTTTACGTGCTCTCCGTGGCACGGAGGTGTTCCAACACCGCCAACTTTCAGACTCAGGGCAGTCACTGAAATTTCTTTGTCAGAAAAATCTTTTTTGGCCCCACCTGGGTTTCGAACTCGAGACCTCTCGACCTGTAGTCAAAGATGTAACCACTAGACCATCGAGGTAGTCATACCTACATTACCAATGCTTAAAAATTCGGCTTCGCACCAATAGTCCGAGAGTCATCAGCCAGGCCTTAAATTTTTTGTCGGGGTATCATAGGAGAGGTATGAGACAAGGTTATAGTTTGTCCCAGATATCGACCCAATTGGGCCAGCTCTCGGAACATAAGTATTGTATTGACTAGGGGCATCCATTAATGTGTTGTATTTAACCACGTTCTACTCATAACAAATCACGTTTTAAGTTTTAACCGACTTTAAAAAAAAGATAATGTTTGAAATGAATATTATGAGAATTGGATAATATTGAAGTATTACTATTATTTATATGATAATACATATTGACTTTTCTGCACGTGGAATTAATTTCTTATCTATTCTATTTATTTATCTATTTATTTATTTGGTTTACCAACATTTATATACATAGTAACAATTACAATGTTTTAGTATTACAACAAACATTCTTAATTGTATATTGTTGTTTTGAGATGAACAGTTTTTCAAGTTTAATTAAGATCGGTGTAGTGTTTCAGGTAAAGGTAAATTTATATAAATATGTATACAACTCGAATAGCCTTATGAAAGTCGATCAAATTTTTTGACAATAAGTTATTTTAATACAAAATATCTTATTTTTTTACATTAACTGAATACAGGTAATTATAATCTTATTCAATTCTGAAAAATATAACGTCCACGCAGACATAAATTATAATAAACGTTTCATTTTCACACCAAAATACTAGTTAAAACTGGAAACTGGAACTAGTTAAATATTTTGGAGGTCAGTTTCTTCCCGGGTATAAAATACAATACAATAGGTATTTGTAGAAGGCCCACACAAAAAATAAGGATTATAAAATCAACGCTTAAATCTAGTGAACCGTAGCATGGTATGTAAGTATGTTTATTAAATTTTTATTTCAGACTAGCTGTTCCACGTGGCTTTGCTCACAGAGCATAATTTTATTTTGCCTACTAACTAAATAAGATTATACTCCGGGGCACGATTTCGCCCACGTATATTTCTCCTTTCCGCAGGATTTCCAGGATAAAAAGTGTATTATGTCTTTTCTCGGGTTTCAAACTACATTGGTACAGAAATTCATCAAAATCGGTTCAGTGGTTAAGGCGTGAAGAAGAGACAGACATCCACAAACAGTTACTCTCGCATTTATAATATTAGTACGGATGTTCATCAGGGATGATGTAGGATTCCATTTATCATTAAAATAATTTTTCAAATCGGTCCAGGCTCGGATCCTATTCAATTTAAACAAACAAACAAAAAGATCAAATCTTTCTTCATAATCATATTAGTATAGATATATATCAAAAACACGATGAAAATTGCAAGTTTTCAGTAAGTTTTACATATTGGGAAAAATGAATACACGTGAAATGTCATAATATTTTGTTTTGACCCCACATAAGATTCGAACCCGAGACCCGAGATACACGTTTTAAACAATAAATAAAGAATGTGTCTAAAACCTACTGACAAGAAAAGTTTCTTCGTCTCATGAGTACAATAGACAACTTCACGGGTATTGGGTCAGTTGAACCGATCAAGGATTATATCCCAGTTGAAAAATACATTATTCTTATTCCAAACGTCCTAAGGAAATTCCAAACTTCATTTCCTTGGTTTGTGTTGGTTTGTCAGCTAATGGTAGCGATCTACCCATGAGCATTCATTAGACCCTTGAAGTACCTTTTAAATACACGAAAATAATTAATGCAAAAGTAAACAACAAAGACGGCAGGAATAGGTAAACAATAAAGGCTATAAAAATGTTATTATAGGAAAGTGACGTCAGCCAAACTTGTTGATTCCGTAAATAAAATGCATTGTACGCGTAATTTAACTCTTTGTTACATTTTAACGCAGATATTATTTAAGGCTTCCTTATTATCGAAACGTACAGTCCTGACCTGTTTTATTTTGACGTTAAAGACCGCGGTATTTTGCAAACAGTGTACAGTAAGCCGTCGTAGCGAGAGGTTATACCATTAAAGATAATCGATAAAAATGCAGTTCAAACCGAAAAATAACTTGTTGAAACTCCGCCCTGATTCCACTGAAGCTATTCTGAAGGAATTTAATCTGGACAAGCCGGGAGTTCTGGAAGAGTCGATTAACATTTTGAGGGAATGGGTCAAAAAGCAACCGCATTTTACTAGAACCGACTTCAGTGAGTATTTTTTTATTTAATTAACTGTTATTTTTTTAATAAATATTGTTAAGATTTTATGTACACAGTTTTTTAAATTAATTACACCGATTATACACTGAATATTTTATTTAATTAGTATTATAATAAATATTATTTAAGTGTTAAAGTGCCTTCCAATAAATCTTTATGTGACTTCGAGTGACATTACGAGGCTAGTCTTAAATAAATTAAACTGGAGACTGCAATGATGTAATTGTTATACGATTTTCTGAGCCATCTAAACAACATAATAACCAAAATATCAGAATTTTCTTTGTTTATTTTACCGCGAGTATTTTCCATATAATAGTTTTTGAAGGATTTTAATTAAAAAAAAAAAAAATATATATATATATATATATATACCGCGTTTTAAATCCTGTAAAAAGTATTTTATTTCATTGTTTACCTTGTTTTTTTTTTTTAAATATATTCATCGGATAAATATGTTCTATTAATTTGAATATTTTATATAACTACGAGCTGCTTCGTAGCATAATAGTATATTGCCTATGTCACTCAGCGAAGATGTAGCTTTTGAATGGTGAAATTATTTTAAAATCGATATAGTAGTTTTTGTGCTACAACATTTCCTCTAACTATAAGTATAGACAAATGAAGCAAGTCACACTCGCTGTTTAGAAATTGTAGTCTAGATCAGAAAATTGCTCTCTTTGGAAATAATTGTATGCTATATTTAACGAACATTCGTGTTTATTATGGCAATATTTTGTGCAATATTGATACAATAGTTATTACAACGCTGAAATAGATAAGAAGGTAATAAATTTTTAATAGTTGAATATTATGGCGTTTGATTAGAAAGAATCGTGTTATTATTTTATACTAAAAACGCCTCGTTGTTACACTTGCATTAGCAATTTACTTTTTCCTATATCTTCCCATCTGGTAATAATAGTAAAGGAATAGAGAGTGCATATTCGTTCACATACTTGTGAACTATAGTATCTACTAGCTGATCTGCGAGGCTTCGCTTGCGTAGCATATAGCTATATATAGCCTTTAAAATATAGCTTATAGATAATGTAGCTTTAAAATGGTCCAATACTTTTGAGCCTATTCATCTATACATATAATAAAACAGTAACTGAACCATTTCTGTACATTGAATATTTTTCAAAAAGAGTAATTGATATGCAACATGTATGTTCTATAGATACCAAAACCATGATTAGAAATTTTTTTTTCTGTTTGTCTGTTTGTCTGTTTATCTGTTTGTCTGTTTGTATGTTTGTCTGTTTATCTGTTTGTATGTTCGTCAATCACGTAATAACCACTGGACAGTTTTTGATAAAATTTCACATGCTGATAGATCAATATTAGGTGCAAATTACAGGCTACTTTTTATTTGAAAAAAATAATTTTAGGGGTGGCTCTCCATACATGTAAACGGAGGGTAAAAAATAAATTCGCGAATACATCATTCAATTTGATGTCATTAGATAGCTCTTTAAAAATTAAATAAAGGTTTCTAAATGCATTTTTTGCAAAAGTAAATATTTTTTGAGATATACGCTTCTAAAGTCGTGAAAATGTCATACCACGTGACAATGTGAGATTTTGGTTGACTTGCGGTCATGTCTTTTTATACTCTTTACGTATAGATACGGTAAAAACACTCAATAAATTCTCAAAAACCTTCACAAAATATATAACTCTTCGCCTGCGGCTTCGCTCGCGTGTGCTATAAATTTCTGTAACCGGAAGAGGCGCGCGCACTGTAAGATTTTGGTGAAACCTATTTCCATATATAATTAAAAAAACAAAAACACTATAGACATGCGCATATATTATTGTCCTGCGACCGTCATTTTTCTAAACTTTTGTCGTGCGCCTCTAAAAAATACAGAAATTAGTAGCCCACGCGTGCGAAGCCGCGGGCGGAAAGCTAGTTACAAATAAATTAACAAAGTTATCCTCTTTATAATATTAAGTGTAGATTACGAACCTGGCTTGTCTCTGTTGAGATAGGCCACCATAGCTGAAATTGGTCGGTTTTTTTATCATCTATTATGGTCGACCACTTATAATGTTTTAATTGTTCAAATCAGTTTAGTAGGAAAAGGAAAAAAATTAAATCTTTCCCCTATAAGATTTTGTTTAGCGGTATTTTAAATACATCACATTATAATTGTCGTATTATATGTGATAGATGCACGTAAATTAGATTAATATTCACACGTATGGAACATGCCTTATCTTTATTTTAATGACTTGTATTTTCCCTCGTTTTGATATGCTAGATAGATTGAATCAATTTAATAAATCATTATTCTGCTTCTGTACATCAATTCTACATTTCGATAACAATTTTATGTAATGTTTTAGTACATTTTAACTGTTTTTTTGTCATATATTAAAAAGTCTTTGTATCTAAAGGCATGGATAGATCCATGTTTAACAATTTTATTTTAAATGGATTTAACTTTTATGATATTGGACACACTATAGCACATCTTTTTTGGTGAAATAAAAAGAATAAGACGTTACACATTCATTCACTACCACTTTTAATATCAGGTAATATTTTGTATATTACTCTGTAGTTTCGTAAAATATGTAAACAAAATTAGATTCTAGGAAAACGAAGACACAATTATTTTCTCATTAGCTATTGCCCGCGGTTTCGCTCGCGTTAAATACACGATCTATAGATCAATATAATGTATTCTATCACCTAATCCAGGTAATAGTCTATCTGTATACAAAATTTCATGAAAGTCCGTTTAGTAGATGAAGCGTGATTGACAAATAAACATCCAATCATCATAAACTTTTCCATTTATATTAGTAGCGAGTAACATTCAGCAATCAATGCAATTTCAATAATTAATATTATTTATATTTCATCCTATGTTAGACTATAGTTATACATTTGTAAAATTGCGTAGTTCACATATTATTACGACAAGGTAAATTGATAGAAATTCAATAATATAAACTTTTTGCGCGTGTTTCTCGATATAATGAACATGTAAATTATTTTGCGGTTGCGATATTTCTATATTTACAATTACACGCGTTCCTTTCTAATAGCCAATACTGATTTATATCATAGGTAAATTGCGAATGCAAACCAAGGGGAATTTAATTAAGTTTACAAAATAGAAGTATACTAAGTTTAAAATGTTAACATTATTCGTTCATTACGCAATACTCTGTAGATACCAAAAGTCAAAATCCGAAATGTTTATATTTATTTTGAACTTTGACATTAGACTAATCCAAAATATAGGTTTTTGTTTATAAACTACCGGGACTATAACTTATTGACGTCATTGATTTGAATTTTAGATTTTTTTCTTTATTACTTGTTTTATTATTCGAAGAAAAGTCACCTCTCATATTATTTGGATTATAAGAATTTGAGGACAGTTATTGGTATTGAAATTGTTTTTAAATCATTTTGTCACGTGAATAAGGTAGAGAAAAATAGGAAATAAATCATTCAATATTATTTTATATGAACGAATTTACATAAATAAATGAATACGTAGTATTCAAATTTTAATATCTATATTTTATTACGTGATGCAAAAACTTTGGACGCCTTTTTAGGAAAATTACGGGGACGCAGGAGCATAATATTTGGCACACTTATAGTTTATGCGTAGGAGAACGCTAATATTTATCAATAATAATGCTTATTAAGTACACCTATAATATCAATAAATAAAACATTACACACACTACCATGCATTTCACACACCTATATACACAAGTATTTGAACACGCATACATACTCTGTAGTCAAATTGTTTCTTTTGTATTTTATTTTGTCCGTAGAGTACTGACATAGACATAGATTAAATTTAAATTTCGAATTTTGAACACTGGGCGCCATCCTTTAATATTTTCTAAATTTTCAGCTGATGGGTACCTCCGCGCGAACATCTTAGAAGGCAAGGGTTCCATCGAGCAGGCCAAACAGTATATTGACCGAATGTGTACATTGCGGACGTTACTGCCCCAGTGCTTTGACATTATTGACGTGAGGAACGATTTTAAGAACGTTTTTGAAGTGACGTAAGTATAGCTCAATTGTATTGTTAACTTTGTTAGACCACGAAATTCTTTGCATAAATTCATTCATGCTAGGGAGAATCGCTCCAAGTCTGCCCCTTCTAGACAAGATCTAAAGCTATCAAATTTTTGTTGGTCTCTTTATTTTTAACAACATCATAAGTATTCTAAAGATACATAATATAGGTTAGTGAGTTACATAATGAGAGTTAGTATGTAGATTTCGCCGCGGATTGTAATTTTTATATTTATAACTCTAGAAATTATGTTTAAGTTCTCAAATCAATTAAACAATCAATTTTAAGGCTTTATGATCCCTACATGTATAAATAAATTACGACTAGACACCTTATAGCATTCCCATTCATATATCATACCAATAATAGTTTTCCTTATAATTCTACGAACTTAATAATATAATAATACTGCAACACAGATACCTACAATAGTATAAGAGATAAGCATTACTTTTACTCAAATATTGCCTTAGATATGCCCATTAATTCGAAGAATTTTGGCGATGATAAGAAAATTTTTAAACGTAGCTTAGCTATAAGCCGTAATATGTACAGGATTTCTGTAATAAAATGACGCAATCCCATTAAGTTTCGACCCGTTCGATTGGTCTTATCAAATATTCTGATCCTTTAATTATCCATTTCTGAACTTGTTTATAAACATGTACTATTTATTAAATCTATCAATTTAGATATAAGTTGTCATCAAACTTTTCCCTATTTCGAACATTGCTTTTTAATCGACCCAAAAACGAGGAAATTATTAATTCAAGGCGTATTTTTTTAAGGTTACATGACTTCCATCCCTTACATCTATTTTAGAAAATAATATATAATGTTGTTTTCTTGATCTAATATAAGAGTTGTGCATCTATTTCGCCACAAAATATTTATGTTCTTTTTCTCCAACTACGGATTATCTGAAGTCGATCGATTTTTAGCGATAATCGGTTCGCCATGGTTTTTATACATATTATAAGTAGTATAATATGTAAGTTTAATTTTTACTTTAACTAGGCGGTACTTTGACCGCCTTGTCGGCTATGCTTTAAACAAATCAATAAGTCCGTCACATACGCAAAATTACAATCTCAAACAATACCATAAATAATATGTACTAATATCAACGTCATCTTAAATTTCGTGGGGAATGTATTGAAAGTCGACCCGAAGGTAAAACCGATGACGTCATCGACCGTAAAGGTCAGAAAAAGTTATACATAAGTCAACGACACTTGTTTATTATTGCCGCCCTTGGCTTAAAAGCCTTATCTGTTATATAATTCAATAACCTGAGACCATATGTTCGGTGATTATATAAGCTACTATTTAATCCGCGCGGCTTCGCTCCCGTAGCATAATATTATATATAAAGCCTGTTAAGCCTGGATAATGTAGCTTTCGAATGGTTAAACAATTTTTAAAATCTGTCCAATAGTTTTTGAGCCTATTCATTACCAAACAAACAAACAAACAAAGTTTTACCTTTATATTATAATACATTATAGTAAAGTATATATTATACAAACAAAGGATCAGCCTAGTATTTATTTAAATGTTGACCAGTAATTATTAAACTTAAGTAAAACAAGTACAGAATTAATGTTAGAACTACGTGTACATTTTAAGATAGGTGAATACCGCATGCATAACTTAAGGTTATTATTATAATGAAAACAAAATTTTAAATATTAATTCAGCTTATTTTTTTATGTACAGAAATACTAGACAGATAATGTTGTATCGAAATGACGTTTGAATCACTTTAAATTCCTTTATATTCTAACGCCCGTTTTTAATAATGTATCTATTTATTTATTTATTTATTTATTTATTTATTATCGAAGATTATGGATAGATTGTAATCTCAAATTAAGTGACAATAGATAGATTTGCCTGACATTAGTAAGCAAAACAAGGGATAGATAGAATATTGACTGATTAATTCAACGGCCGTAAATTAAGTTTAAATTAACTGAAATGAATATTTAACGCATATAATATTACTTCCTCATTTTTTTCGAGGACATAATATAAGAAAGTACTTAAAATATCAAAACAAAATAATGTACAAAAGTGGTTTAACTATACAAATAAGGAAACGAAATGGTTAATTGTAGGCTCAAGTTATTATTTTTTTTTACCGACTTTAATTTTTTTTTTACAGAACCCCAGTCATTTTACCAAATTTGACGCAAGAACATTACCGAGTGTTTATATCGAAATTGGACGCGAACGTCACCGATTCATCACAGATTACAAATTATTTCAAATATGGATATTTGGTAAAACTTGTTTATTTTATTTAATTAATTTAAAGTTAAGTCGGTTTTACTAGATTTCTATATTGGTTTTTCTGTATTAATGACAATTTAGATTCAATATTTTATGAGACTTTTTCCGGTTGATGTTCCATTAAAAATCATTAATTAATAGTTCGGTATGCGAAGTCAAGTAGTTCCGTATATATTGTGAAATCGCCTATTACATAGACAATGCAATTATTCTTGTAGTTTCGTTGCTTATTATTCGTGTACATTATTACATTTTTAAATATTTAACAACTTTCACCCGCAGCTTCGTTCGGTAAAATTAAGGATATGTGGATCAATAAAAAGTATCCTATCACCTTATTAAACTAATAGCTATTTGTCAAAATCTCATGAAAATTCGTTCTCTAGTTGAAGCGTGGTTGACTCGCAAACATGCAAACATTCACATTAATAATATTCAGTCAGTTAGCATGTGTGTTTGTGACGGATGAAGCGATTTCAATTAAGTTTTTTTCGTAATAAAAGTGTGCAAGTGTTCTGTTTTAAACAGTCCATTTTCTTCAAATATCTCTAATATTTGAACAAAAACGTTTGCAAGTGAGGGACTCAATTAATGGATGCGAACTGATAGAGTAGGGGTTTTTTTACTTTATTTTAATATTTATAATTTCAGATCGGCGATTATGTAAAAGCACACGACATCGCTACAGGCTACCGGCTGGTTGTCGACTTCACGAATGTCAACTTGATGGATCTTTTAACTAAACTAAACCCTGTGGATCTGAGACATGCCTTGACAATTTATCTTGTGAGTGAACAGAAATATTTCTCATGAATTCTAAGATACAAGTTTAAGTTCTTATGCTACAAAATACAGAAAACAATCTCCATAAGACGCGTTTAAGCAATGCACACATTGATATCGTTCACCGACGCGAAATCTCGGCCTGTACCGGAACAGTTCAAGCACGAGTGTCAGCCGTTTACATGCATTCATTTTTCGCGCGAAACTTATCTCAGTGTCTTATCTATTTTAGATTTTCCTTACATTTTTTGAGTATCATTTTATAAATTTATTACGTTTGATTTGAATACTGAGCGCCCACTGGATTTTTAATTGGCAATTATTCTTAAACTTATATTACTAAGCTAAAAAAATTGTTTGTGAAAATTAAAAAAAGAAATCCCCCTTGACCGGTTTAGACCTTGGTGGCCAGTTTGAACAGAGCCAAGCTAAACGCAGGAGCACTCTCTATTCCTTAACCCTCATAACCCGAGTGAGGGGACGGTAGAACGACAGCACTGGTGGGAGAGCAGACGGATTTCCGTGCTGTCCGGGGCAATATAGGGCATCACTGTCAATTGAAAAAATATTTATAATGTTACAAGCAACGTAAAACGATGACATGTATCCAAAACATAGCAGATAAATGGCCTATTAATCAAAGATAATTCAGTGCTACATTATATCATTTTCTGGTAATATGTATTTTATTTTCTCGTAATATGAGTATTAGAAGTCTATTCTTGGTTGAATGATGAGTCTCGCTACGCTCTAGTTAGTAAAGACCAATGATTAATCTAAGACGCTATAGGTAATCTGGTTGTATCTGCTAGCTGATTACCCCGACTTTGTATGGTGCTAATTAATCTACCAATTCACATTCATTACAAATTGAAATTCATAACTTCTTATGTATATTTAAAGTTCGGATTATAGTGTATTTTTATATTCATTGCAAAAACAAAATTCGAGTTTTTTGGCAAACTGAAATGCCACATGAACAATTCAAAGTCAAAGTCAAAGTCAAAATGTTTATTTTCCAAAACAGCCTCTGCAGAGGCGCTTTTAGAACGTCATTTACAGTTAAATAATTAAATATTATTATTTTTTATTTACCACCGATTCAGATGGCTGTCTCTACCGAGAAGAAATTCATCATATTTTCCTTTAATTCCCTGTGCTTTGTGTTTGGTGCTGTAATAAATTAAAAATATTTTTTTTAAGGAATAGTAATAAATGCTAATTATTCTTCAATTTTCAGGAAGGTTACGGCATGAAAATAAAGGGGATCCACCTTATAACCGCATCCAAATTCATTGATGGTTTGATTGTGCTTCTGAAACAGATCCTCAAGCCTAAGGTTGCCGGCCGGATTTCCGTGCATAAGTCGTGTGAAGAACTACATGATATTATTGGGAAGGATATCTTGCCTGAAGAATTCGGTGGTTACGAGAAATCCTTGAAATCTATTCACGGTATTTTTTTTTGTTTTTATTTAATATAGCTGATCCCAAAAAATGTATGGTTAACTCACCCTACAAATATATTAAATTTTTATACTTATTAGAAAATAAATATAGCATACTATGAAAGAAACCTCATTAATTCCAGAAACACAATAAATATTTAAAGAAAAAAACAAAAAAAAATGAAAATAATGTGAAAAAAAAGAAATCGTAATAAACAAGTGTACATCAGTGCATTTCTGGAAAAGGGTGACCACTCAGCATTAGCACTGCAGGTTTACAGTGGCCGCTTAAGGAGTAGCGCTTAGATTGACAGAGAAACTAAATTAAATAACTACATAACTATGAAAATGAAATGAAATGAAAATAACCTTATTGCACATACAAACAAGGGAAATAGAAACACAAAAATAAAAAAAAAACCATAGGCGGCCTTATCGCTATTAAGCGATTTCTTTCAGTTAAGATAATAAAATAAATAAACACGGATTTATATTTTAAGTTATTATTTTAGTCAAAATAAGGATTAACCTTAATCGGACGGCCAGCTTTGGTATCCCTTGTCAACTTCCTGCTACTAAAATTATTAAATTTATAATTTGAATTGGCTTTATCAACAGTCGCGTTTTCAGAATATCAGTAAGGTTATATAGGTTAGGACAGCCTAAGCCGAGGTTTGTGATCCCCCAAGGAGCACCCATAGGCATGTCATTTCACTAGGTGAGATTTCCCTCGCCTAAAACGTCCATTTTATATAAAGAAGATGCCTTAAGACTAACTGTACAAATTATAATATTGATATATGGAAACACCATTTAAACAGCAAAATGTATAAAGGACTAGAAATGTACAAAGGAGGAATCTATTCAATAATATTTCTTCCAACCGCAATTTTATCTGCATAGATCGGAATAAGATGCCTTGCATTAAATTAACGAATTTTGCATTTACATACAATCATCTAAACATACAAAGTAATTAATCTCTATCAATAAAGGGGAGCTGATCGAGGAAGTTTGTTTCTTTGTTTGACATGAAAAGAGCTAGATTAGCTAACGAAAAACTCCTTAAATTTTGGGTAAGACCATTAAGTAGGAATAAAAGAATAAGCTGGAAAAGCGCTAAAGGAGTGAAGCCATGTGGAACAGTTAGTTAATTATATTGTAACTAGCTGTGTCCCGCGATTTCACCCGCGGATATCTGTTTCCCTCGTTCCCGTGGGGTTTGATCCTCTTAAATCCTCTCTTAGCGGATACGTCATACCTGCATACCAAATTTCAGACCGATCGATCCGTTCAGTGGTTTGGGCTCTGCGCTGACTGATCACTATGTCAGTCAGTCAGTCACCTTTGAGTTTATTATAAATAGATAAAATATATATTATCATAAATGAAATTACGACCCGATTGGCAGAGTGGTTCAGCAATGGTCTATTGCGCCAGAGGGTGTGGGTTCAATCCCCACGGGCAGGAAATTATGATGTGATGAACATAATTTTCTACCGTCTGGGTGTTAATATGTCTATAGTATGTATGTATTTACAAAAAAAAAGTATGTTTAAGTATGTCTTTCAGTTATTTAGTTTCCATAATACAAGCTTTGCTTAGTTTGGGACTAGATGGCGTTGTGTTAAATGTTCAGGAATATTTTATTTATTTAAAAAGTAACATTAACGTATAGAATAAGTAACACTTGGTCTTCAATTTCAGAGGATTGGCTAGAAGAATTATCGCGCGAAGATTTGAAGAAGTACCTCAGTGACATCAACTCGGCTAAGACGAACGAGTCATGCAGACAAACAGTCAAATTTAACGAGGAGTACGCCGGCATGCCTGGTACCTTTAGAGTTTTGAGTCTAGATTAATGTAATCTTAATACAAACAACCTTTACACTAGATAGCACTATTTTTATAATAACAACTAACAACTATTAGCCGAAATCTAAAAGAAAATGAGCAGGGGATAATCTATGCACGGTTTCTGAGTCACTTGGGCGCTAGTTTATCTAGCCAGATCCGGCAACTGTTAAAATTGCCTTTCTGAGCAACGCATCATTGTCAAATTTCGTCGGAAATTTGTCTAACTAAACGAAACTAAACCATGCTTCAAAATTTTATAGTTGTTGATAAAATGTACAGAGGTGTTAGATAATCTTAAGAACAAATCGAAGTTTAATTGTTCATTTGTTGTCTTATTATTTCAAGAGCAACAACATAAAAAAACATATGTATGCAAACAATTGAAAAGGTAAAAATACATTCCATAATTCAATGACGAAATATTTAGCTAATTTGGATCGCAATTAGGGTTTTATACTTTTTTTCATAATAAGCATAATAAGTACGTTTTAATAACGAATATACCTGCTAATTAATATGTTATATACATCTATTTAAGAAAGAAAAAAATAATAAGCGGTCTCGATTTATATATTCATTTCTTTATTATTAAATGCTGATTTTTTGCTGGCAAAAGATGTATGTACATATATAATTATGTATTCTTTTTTTATATTTGGTAATGCCTAATATAATCTTGTTTTCATTTAAACTTAAATTGTAAATGAATTATTGATACGTCAAAATCACAGGTGTATAAATCGTTAACCCCAATATTTAGATGTAAGTAGCGAAAATAAACTAGTTTTATTGTTATTATTGTTTTATTTCAATTGTATGCACCATTTAACTACAATTACAAAATAAGTAACGTTGTCAAGCTTATATCTACTTAAGCTCATTCCCTCAAACCGGCAAGGCATCTGTTACAGTTTGATGTCGTAGATGTTCCTGGGCTGCGGTTCGTCCACGGAATAGAAAAAACAATTGTTCGTCACTTAACATCAGGTGTACCGCTTGCCTGCTAAAAATTTAATAATAAAAAAATACATCCTAAAATATTTATCAGTTACTGTTCTCCTGCATAATATCGAGATCATTTAAATTGTTCATGAATCCACTGAACACAATTTTGCGACTTCGCTCATAGGAAATTCGGGGTCTATACTCGTAGATCAATAAAAGATATCCTATTTAATTTGACATGAATCCTCCTTGTACGGGCTTAGACGAAACCCGCACAGTCTTTCTGGATAAGTGGACTGTATATTGAGGTTGTCAGAAAAGACACTGATACTATGATGATAATTATATTGATATTTTGATAATTACTAATTTGATATTTGATGATTTATGATTCTTGAAGTTTTCGCCGGGAGCGCCATACGCGACTCACGAGTGTATACCGACTGATAACTTATTAATTATTCCAATGTATGGTCGCGTAAAGCGCTGACCCGGTGATTTCATAAAGCCCGTACACTACTAATATTATAAACTAGCGATTTCAGCAGCGTATATAACCCGTTCCTGTAGGATTTCCAGGATTTAAAGTAGTCTATGTCCTTTTCCTGATAGTAGCCTATCTCCCTACGAATTTTTTGCTGAATTATTCCAGTAAAGCGGGAGTTGTAAGTATTGGAACAAATCCGTCTTTGTTTTATATAAATAGATTTTATATAAATGAATTCAACACGACTGAAGCGGGCATAAGCTGCTGAAGGCATATCATTCATTCATTGGCTTTCGACTGCCTCGTGGGTCTAGTGGTTGCGTCTTCAACAACAGATAGAGGGGTCTCGGGTGGGCTCGAAAAAATATTGAGATTTTTTAACAAAGAAACGATAACAGCCCTAAGTCAGGAATTTGGCGGTATTATCCCCACCCCGTGCCTCGGAAAGCCTCTAAAAACCGAAAGCCTGGCTTGTAATTATTCGTCTGATTTTATACAATACAATTATAAAGCATTATGAAATAAAATTCCCACCGGTTTCAGTTTCTGGCTTTCGCGCTACTACAAAATTGCTATTTATTTCCATTAGGCGTTTATAAAAAACTAGCCGATCCGCGCGGCTTCGCTCCCGTAGCATAATGTTATAATTTTCCCCGTTTTTTTTCACATTTTCCATTATTTCTTCGCTCCTAATAGTTGCAGCGTGTTGTTATATAGCCTAAAGCCTTCCTCGATAAATGGTCTAATCAACACAAAAAGAATTTTTCAATTCGAACCAGTTGTTTCTGAGATTAGCGGGTTCAAACAAACAAACAAACAAACTCTTCAGCTTTATAATATTAGTATAGATTATCAAACGCAAGCTCCAAAACTTATTTTCCATTCGAGCTTCCTTTGAGGCTCTAACGAATATGTATTATACTTATTGAGTCTTAAATTTTTTTCAATCTATTTTTTGTATAATATTTCTAGATATATACACTATCGAATACCAATGAGCTACAGAGGGTGTATTTTTTATTTTTCGAAACAGACGCTTTAATTCGTGATTCTTGTTGTGGTGTTTATGTTGAATAAAAATATTTTTGTCCTTCCTTTCCTTTTCGAAACTATTACTCATAAAACATAAGTTTCTCAACCTCACAGCGACCTTTACCTCCAGGTACTATTATCCAATCACTACGACACACCCTGTATTTATTTACCACCGGTTTGGGAGGCATACCACCGACAAGTAGAGACAAATTTTATATATTACTAGCTGCGCACCAGGGCTTCGATCCCGTGGGAATATCGGGATGATATATAGCCTATAGCCTTCCTCGATAAATGGGCTATCTAACACTAAAAGAATTTTTCAAATCGGACCAGCAGTTTCTAAGATTAGCGCGTTCAAACAAACAAACAAACTCTTCAGCTTTATAATATTAGTATAGATTGGATTTTCCTCGAAAATATTTAGAATTTAATCTAAATTTATGAGAATAAAATAATAATATGTTACATGGTATGTGGGATAATAGTGAAAAATGTAGCGTTAGCTTTCCACAATATAATTCGTACTTATTCTTGAACTGAGAAGTTTGTACATTACATTAAAATGTTTATGGATAATTTATTAATTGTAGATGGCACTTTATGCACTTATAAATAATGATTTTTTAAACGCCCCGCGGTTTCACCCACGTATGTATCTTCTGATTCCATGGAAATTTCAGGATTAGAAGCCTATATGTTATTCTAGGTCCTTACCTATATGAATACCAAATTTCATCACAATCGGTTCAGTAGTTTTTGCATGCAAGCTTTAAAGTGACGAGACTCATACTATAGAATACGCGTGTGTCATACGCAATGGAAGGGACTTATTCAAGAACTAGCTGCGCCCCAGGGCTTCGCTCCCGTGGGAATATCGGGATGATATAATTTAGCCTATAGCCTCGATAAATGGGCTTTCTAACACTAAAATAATTTTTCGAATCGAACCAGTAGTTCATGAGATTAGCGCTTTCAAACAAACAAACTCTTCAGCTTTATAATATTAGTGTAGATTTAATTTTTTCCCGAGGCCTGAAAGGCCCCTTCGTCAGCAGTTAGATAAATGAACACCCAAATAGAAGGAAATTTCAATGCTCATCATACTATTTAGCCTGTATGGATCAAACCAGGTGTGCGTTTAATCCTCACAGGCAAGGGCAGAAACAGACTCTCTAGTCCTATAGATACTAATACCCACTGTACTAATGCGATCATGAAATCGATCTTTTTCAAAATTGACCCAGATAAGAATGAAATGAAATGAAATATCTTTATTTAATCAGAAAGTTAAATTACATTAGTATCAAAGAGCTTACACTATAGAAAACATGCTGAGTTCATTTTAGCTAGAATTATCTAAAACGAAAAAACGATCAGTTAGGTATATGCGTTATAAACGTCTCGTCATACAAAACGACACATTTAAATGTTAATAAATGTACACCTTGGTATTTGTGTAGAATTATATTTAAATTTCGCAGTCCTTCAAATTTTAGTTCAAAGCCCTTTAAATTTTATTACACGTTTTTCGATTATACTTTAAAAAATTTTGACGTTCTATCCTTTTACGACACCAATTGCTGAAGTAACTGTTCACAGCCGCTGCAGTTTAAATCAAGCAGTTGATGTGAAAACACATAAGATGCAAGAGCCGAAACTCTTATTATTCCATCCAGATACGAAAGAAGTGGTGAGAAGAGAAATTAACTTAGAAAAAGATGAGGACATGAGACAAGCTATTGATATTTTGAAGAAATGGATCGAAATGCAGCCGCACTTCAGAAAAAAAGATTTCTGTCAGTATACTTTTATTTACTCATAAAAAAATTCACATTTGCTAATATTTTTGTGTATGGTGTTGGGAATAACATTTTCGTGGACAAAACTGTTGTACTAGTTATTAGGCACACAATTACAATTGCAAATTATTTTTTTAATTATATTATTCAAAGTATTAATAACAAAGACATTATGTTACTCTCTTAAAGGCATTTTTGCTATGCAAGTGCATGACTGTTTAATTTGTTATCTTGTTAACTATTTTGCATAAAAAGATATTTAAAGCCACTAAAATCATGTTAATTAGTAAATATTTAACATTACATATCTTAAAGGTTAAAGTTCGCTGAACTATAGAACATTTGTCACGAATCCCTTTCCAAAAGAAACCTCTACTATACTACTAAACTTTTTGTCAAAATATAAATGAAATAGTGCATTGGACTCGTAGTAGGAATACATACCTACTGCATTTTTTTTATCAATATACAAACTTCAGCCAACGACTTTATCTTCATGGACTGAGATAGACCGTAACCTATATGTTACTCCAGGTTATAACCTCACTGCAATATTTCATCCAAATACGTTATTCTTTATTAATTGAAGAACTATTTAAGGTTGTAAGATATTATGTATTATACTACTATACGGGTAAATGTGTGGAGTACTAATAGGATATTATAATTGCTTGTTACATTATAAACGACCAATTAGCATAATATGGTCCTTGGGTTCAATTATATCTCAACACTTGGTTTATAATTTGCTTGCTTTAAGTCTAGGCCAGCGAACTATCTGGGGCAAATGTGACTTGACCAACTGCAATGTTAATTATTCGATTATAAATCATCTAGGCCCGTATTCAGAGTTGCCGCTCAGATCAACAATCACCTGAGATTTGATTTGGAAACCAATAAGTACTTGAGACTGCGCCTTATTCCGAAATGAAACTTAACCTTTGTTCCGCAGAAACTTGTCTTGAGTAAGGATATGATCAATGACCTAGGTAACAATAATCAAAACTTACTTTTGTCTTTAATGTTTCACGTCTCTTTATTTCACGGCGCATCATCAATAATTTTAGTAAAATCTCTGATTTTTAAATAGCTGTTGATATTTTTATTTTAAACTGTAACAATTAAGGGATAATTTAATAGTAAAATGTCAATCGTTACTCAAGACACCTATTCACCATATTTACACAATCAACGATCAAATCTACACTCAGCGACAGATTTCGACTTAATGACGTTTTTGAATAAATAGCTGAGGGTAGATTTGGTGATCTACGATCGTTGGAGAAACAATTTTCAGATCGAGTATTAATTAACGTTCTAGAATCAAATCTTGACTCAAATTTCGACTTAAAACTTGAATAATAGCTTGAGATACAACTCTGATTAGGCCCTTGCAATTTAGCGGACTTTGATGATGGCATACCACGCAAATTGTAGGATAATATGGGTGGTTAACTTTGACAAATGTTAGTTGACCAATAAAAAAAAACCGGCTGGTTAGTGAATATGTTTTATGAGCTTATTTATGATATTGGTTGGAGAAGCCTAATATTTTGTAGGATAAATATGTTTTCCTGTTATTTATATAAGTAACAAAAAAAATCAGCAAGTATTTTTTTTATTTATCAAATCAACACATTTTTTGGCTAATAAGCTGCCATTTACCAATATTACTGTAAGGAAAAAGTTGGGCGTCTAGTAAAAAGAAAGGTGCTCACAAAAAATGAGCCAGTTCTTAATGTTGAACTGTGTATCAGGGATCCTGTACTATTATGTCAAGCATACCAAAACATAAGAGGACATTCAGTTGCCCGTGACCACGCTCGCTGTAAATCATTCTAAATGATATCGTATAATAAATCAACTCGCATTTTTACAAATAATCTACTTTAGTATTCAATGGTGTTTTCAAAAGACGACGATTTGACTGTACATTTCTCTTAAAAATAAGCCAGCGCATTAAATGTTACAAAATATATTGCGAAAAAGTCCTAGGATATTTTTTAATGCAGCTCCTGATACCATGCTTGGATTTAAGGGGGGGGCGAGCCGGAGCCTATACCCCGGTCGGCAAACCTCACGACGAATAAACAGTAAAGTAGTAAAAAAAAGTAAAGTCAAAACGGTAAACTAGCAGGTGGGGGGCGGTATTGTTCAATATTGGAGCTTGCTTATTGACATTTATTTAATTTTCTTTGTAAGACCGCATAAATTGTTATGGTTCATGACTTTTATGATGAAAATCTTAGTGCGTTCTTTTATTGTTAACTGACCGAGCGAACAAATGGTTTTCAATCTTTATAACGGGCGGTTCTAATCAACCAATCAAAACCAAGTTTAGTGGTAGTGTTTGGTAGATAAGTTAACGTCACGTTTATTATAGAAACGCTTTTGACTTACGTCTAGTAGGATATTGTAATTGTACTGTCTGTAAGTAAAACGACTCGTTTTATTTTTATAGGAACTGGGCAATACTGACTTCAGACTTGCAATGCATTTTTAATTTTTCAATACTCAAATACTGCGTTAGGTTCGGATACGTTACAGTCCTTTATCTTTTTTCTTTAAAATTCAACGAAAAAAAAATTATACAGATTACTTTTAATTTTTATCAGTTGTTATTTTGCGCGTCATCTGCCGATGGTGTCCACGGACATGAAAACGTAGTAATAAGCCACAGTAGTACAGTCCTAGTAGATAATTTACGTCGACGATGTATCCGCCATCCATCATCAATGACGTTCGCGTATGCGTCTGCCGATGTGTAGTCTGGCTTTGGTGTAACATCAAATGTAAGGTCTCGATGAATATAAACATTACAACGCGAGGTCCAGCTCGGGGTGAGCCACTAGTATTTATTAATTTCTCTAGAATCGCATATAGATCTTGATTTTAGTATAATATTCGGTTAGTTCCCAGTAGTTCAACTGAGTAGTTCAACGGTTGAGCTACTGGGAATTTTTATTCCCAGTAGTTCAACTATTTTAAAATCTCTAGAAAGTTGAACTAGTGGGAATAAATAGTTGAACAGCAACCAGTCGCAGATAATTTATTGTCGTAATTAAAATTACAATGAAAACATGTTTAAGATGTAAAATACATCTCTTACGTAAGGGATAATGTATTTTAATGACTGAGTAGTTCAACCGTTGAACTACTCAGTTGAACTACTGGGAACTAACCTAATATTCTCATTCTCTAGCATCACAAATATAATTATTTTATAAATCAGATAACTTTGCTTTTTCCTCCTAAGAATCATACATATAATTACAGGTAAAGATTACAAAGATAATAAACAAATACCACTGTAATAAAAAAATAATGTGCCTACCTAGATTTCATTTAAAAAAAATATGTTGGCCGATGTACATTTAATTTCGCAATAATATTTTTGATCTTAATCGTTTTAAAAGCATTGTATATTTGTTAAAAATTACATTTCGTTTCGCTTGTTTTTGTTTTTGAAAGTGAAATAAATTGTATAGTAGCAAATATCATTTAGTATTTATTACATATACACTTATTGTTGTATTATTTTTCGCATTTATAAAGAAATTATCACAACTAAATAGGTGTCAAAGGTTTTCGATATAGGACCGATCGACTAAGGAAAATCTTGATAAACCAATTAAAATTGTACCTAAAACTAACTAAATATGATATATCTATAGGTATTCAAGCTTATTTTATATCTATATTATAAACTTCTTCAACTTAAACGCGCTAATCTTTGGAAACACTGGACGGTTTCGAAAAAATATCTCTGATTTCGATAGATACATAGCATTACGCTACTAGTTTCTATGCGGGTGAAATTGCACAGTTAGTAGTAATATAAAATAAATGTTATTTATTAAAATTTACTTGTTTTTATCCCCGCGTAATAGCTTTCTAATAATGATAGAATTTTTGAAATCGGTCCTGTAGTTTATGTGTGAAATCATCACAAACATTGAATCAACAACACTAAAATTTTTCCTCTTTATAATATTACTATGGAAGTATTGATTAAAGTTGGAATAGCTGTTTATTAAAATACATAACGACATAACCTTTGAATCATTATCTTCTTGGCCAGTATATTTATAATGCTTCCAATAATTGCTGTCAAGATCAAGGATATCTGCTGTAATCTATCAAAATCAAACGTCGTTAAATAGACACTTCAATCATTGCAGCTAAACTATGCAAAAGGAA
>LQNK01000786.1:0-11967 GCA_001586405.1 Phoebis sennae | reverse complement strand
CTAGTCACCGTATGAAAAGCTATGATACTTTTCATGGTGGATGTAGAAGATCGGCGTGAAGCAGTACAGCAACAGTTGTACTGTGTTTCGTACGGTGAGCGGGGGCCCGGAAGCCTGTATTCCTATCCCATTCCTTTTCCATCCTCTTCTACTCCTCTCCCAATTTCCCACAATTAATGCTCTCCTTATCTCCTTATCTCCTCCCCTTCCTTCAAGCCATTGAATGTGCATTACCAGGTGAAAGATAGAGGTTTTTGGATCTGTATCTTTTGTTTTATTTTATTATTATTAGTTAATTAATAACAATTAATGTAATTGTTATCAATTGAATACAAAAATAAATGATAGAACTTAGAACCCATATACATTTCAATTACTTTGTTGGTGAACTTAACTATCCATCACATTTATGTTTTCGGTGGGATATGTTTTATTGATGTGATAAGAGATAAGATTAATTTTTTTATTCTGTAAGTTTAATATATAAATAAAATATTCAGGGACATTTAACACAACGCCATCTAGTCCCAAACTTAGCAAAGCTCGTACTATAGAAATTATAAATTACCAATCCTCCATTTTGTGCAATTTCTTACCAGGTTAAAATTATTAACAATTTTTGACAAAGACCTTGTGTTTATTATAAATTATCCTTCTGCCCGCGACTTCGCCCGCGTGGACTACAAAATTGTGTACTTTGTGAATTTTCGAAGTAGAAGTGATAAGACAATTTTTACGGTTTAGAAACGTACGTTTGTAAATATATCTCATCAATCCCTTTAATAAACTTCTATTTTATTTAAAAAGAACTATTCAATAATTACGATTTAATAACTGTTATTTTTTAAGTCCGAAGTATAGCCTAAATTAAATATAAAAAAATGTATTATGCAATATATTTACATTACTGATATATGATATATGATGATCTTTCGTATACCCCTAGAATGAAAGAGACTTTTATGTTTGCACGCATTTAACGCATATTTGCTAATGGACGCAAATAATAACTTCTGCATTTTGGTTAGTCTTTGTTGTGATTGGCCGCCATGATCGTAATCTACTTTGGCGATCAAGAGCTACATTAATCACTAAAAAGTGCTGTGCAGACAACACCTAAAAAGGTTCAACTCAATGAACCTACGCGCGTTGATGATGTATGATCACTTTAAACACTAATATCTATTTTATTTGTTAACCGATTTGAATGAAACAAACACTAAAACCTCCGGGGGACTTGCCGTAATACATAAAACCGCATTTAAATCGGTTAAGCCGTTTCGGAGTTCACTGCGTACAAACGCCCGACAAACAGACAAACAGACAAAAATTATAAAAATCATTGTTTTGAATTTAGAATCATAAACGAAACACGAAAAACTATTTTTTTCTTGAAAATATTAAATGTACAGACACGGCTAGTCTAAGATTTTATTATATGTATAGATAATAGATAATAGATTTTACCTTACCGTTAACTTTTATTTAACCACGATAGTAAGAACTTTCATTTTTATAATCAATTTCATTCACAAGGCCATATTTCACACATTCACCGGCAAACATTACTGTTGTATTTTTATACTGTTTAAAACAATTATCGAACTAAATTTATAATCGAATATTATTTCATTAATTTAATTAAAATACGTTTGAATCGCTCACCAAACTTAGTTTTACCTATGTGTATCCTAAAATTAATGCATTCTTATATAAATAATGTTTCCTTATTTAAATATTGTTTGTTCGCAGCTGATTCCTATTTAGAATCATGGATCGTATCATCAAAGGGCTCTATAGAAAACGCAAAGAAGCGTATAGATAAAATATGTACTATGAAAACGTTAATGCCTGAATTATTCGAACCGATTGACCCTAGAAAGGACCTCGGAGAGTTATACGATATTACGTAAGTTGAAATATGGCAAAATAACCGTAAATTACATTAATTTATTGCATGTTTAGTGTTAAATTATGTTGTATATTAAAACATTAACTCCCTTAAATGATTTCGGCCATGGTCGATCTCAACAGAGATTATAGTCTGTTACACGAGAGATATTTTAGTGCACAGAAGTAGTCAGTGTACGAGTGAAGTGCTTACACAGTCGCACTCTCTTTTTAGGGGTTCTTCAAACCTACAACCGGGGGATAAAAAAAACCCGAATTAAATGGAAGGTAAAAATAACTAGAGGTATCTCAATAGGCATTTTTTGTAAATAAATAGTTGACGAGATATAAGACGTATTTAATAAAATAAGAAGAGCTTTTCTATTAAGTAACATTTGGTAAATAAAATTAGATTAGTAAAAAACATAAGCAATCATTTTATGTTACATGTAATTTAAAAAATATACAGTTTAATTGAAAGTATTTCTAAAATTTTATAATTTACACTCAATTATACTTGCTGAAGTTAATTAAGTTTAAGTCAATTTAAGTTTTTGCTTAAACTTTTTATCAAGGCGAGAATTATTAGCCAACTTTAATCTTCATAAAAACATAAACGGTATCGTTAGTTTAATACTTTAAAACTATATTTGTTTTTCAAAACAAAATAAATAGCTAACTTAACTGTACTTTAATCATACTCAATTATCAATTCTTAGGAAGGTTTTGATAAATATTAACAGTATTAAAATTATTTATTTCAGAACAATTGCAATATGCCCTAGACTGACTAAGGAACATCAAAGATTATTTATATCAAAGGGAATCAAAAACCCTAGTAAACCAGAACATTTAACGTTAGTGTATAAATACTGCATTTTGGTAAGTAATATCATTTCTCAGTTTTATTAGTGCAATAACAATAAAGTTTTAAACCAGTCATATAATTTTAAATTGGTCTGAATGTCAATGGTAGTCAATGAATTCACTATCGCTGTTGTTTTATTGAGACCAAGTGTAAAAAATAATAACTTTTTGCCAAAAAATAAGACCGATTTTGTTTAGATTTCAACAAAAATAAAGTAAAAGTTATTTTCTACTTTTTAGAGTGAGGAAGTCGGTTCTATTTTTGGCAAAAAGTTATTATTTAAGTATCTATTACTGTAGTTATGATTTAGTGTGTAAATATTTGTATGCAATTTAGTGATTCATTAAAATGTATTCATAATTATGAATCTCTATCTACAGTGGTTTTGCAAAGGCAATACTATGATTGTAAAATTATAAAAATCATAATAATTTTCGTAATTTATTCAACTTCTTTCCATGTTGTACACTTGAACGGTGTCCATTAATAATATTTTTTCTAGCTTTCAGAATACGAGAGAATGCATGACTACATTGATGGTTTTCGTATTGTCTACGATTTTAGCGGATTGGATTTAGTTAAATTCGTCTCATTTATAAACATCGTCGAAATGCGTCAGGCCTTTAGCATTTATATGGTAAGAAGAAAGAACCAGCTAACTACCTGCGAGTAATTAAGTCAACTGAATGGGGACAATAACATTGTATAAAGAAATATAGTTTTATAATCATTTATATTCAAAGCAATTTATAAAAAAACTAGCTGTGGTTTCAAAATAATATCTTCTGCTAGATTTTGTAAAAAAAATATAAGTTTCAAAAAGTGTGTCAAACGGACTCATGGTAAGCCACGTGAGTATGTTAGACAGAATTCCCGACAAAAATGTTAAACATTAATGTTACACTTATTATCTTGTCGTAATACAACAATTATAATATTATAATTATAATTCGAGACATTCATGTTCGTACAGAAAAATATGTATGCTTGTACTGGATGAACCGTGTATCGCCGGCGGGATATGAAAATATCGTAAGTCGCTAATTTAATGAAAAATATTATTTTAATATTTTTCGTGAGAATAAATCGTAATATTTTATACAATGGATAATTCTAGAGCTATCTTTTGGAGTAAATGAGAACCTCATAAGGGAAACATTCATATAGATGACAGTTCATTCTATGGTTTTTGGAAATTTCTTAAGTTAATAAAAGTGTAATTTTTACCAAGAATCTACTTTTATATGCAAATATTTGTAGAATCATTAAGTAAGAGGTCCAAGAAGTTTCTCCCATTCAGTTTTTGACCCTCCTGTAAAATTTGCATTTATGCATATGCGAGGTATATGCAGGCGGCATTATAGTCTGGTTGGTACCGTTCGGGATCTTTGGGAAGGGTGGCTTTTTAAGGCTACATTAGTCAAAGCTAATTGGCGTTTAATTATTATTATTAAATAATTGGTGATATTGTTGCTAAGAATTGCTTGTCAATTGTGTCTTTAAACCTATTTCTGTTATTCATAAATGTTTATGAGGCAAGAAGTTTAGCACATGGGCATCACATAAAGCCTTTCATTTGATACTATTTGTGGCGCTTACCCTAAATTGTCATTCTCCTTTGAGTTTTTATCATAGCTAGTAGGTATTATTGCTAATCACTGTTATTAGTAAAAAGTTAAAAATTGTTATTTATACTACAATTTATTAAATACGCCATTTAGGTTTAAGATAAATAAATGTCTGAATATCAAAATTTCAAACAAAAACTTTAACGACCCGTTTGGCACAGCGGATGTGACGTCGAATGGTGTGGGTTCGACGCCGATTAGTAGAAAATTATGATGTGAAAAAAATTGTTATTTTCTACAGTCTGGGTGTTTATTTAAAGTATTTTTTGGAATCCGGTGAATATATCACATCCTGTAAGGAATGCGTCGTGTTACGAATAACCTTATATTTTCAATTTCAGGATGGTTATGGTATGAAAGTAAAAGGTATACACATGATCACACAGTCCAAAGCTATAGACCTCCTGGTACACATCTTCAAACAAATACTGAAACCAAAATTAGCAAGTCGTATTCATATACATAAGTCCTGCGATGAACTTCATGATATTATTGGGAAGGAGGTGCTGCCTGTCGAATTTGGGGGATACGAAAGATCTATCAAAGATATTCAAGGTAAAAAGAAATCTTGAATTATCATTCTTTTTCTATAAGAAATGAAAATATTCCTTTACCTTTCTTTATATCTTCAAATATAAGCAGCTTCTGTTAAAAAGAATTACCTAATCTAGCTAACAACACCTAACTGTGTACCAAATTTCATCAAAATTTGTCCAGTAGTTACGTCGTAGTTTGACACCCAAACATGAAATTTCATAGTTTTAACATTATTACGATAATTTTGTGAGTCAAGCAAATTGGCATAAATTGGGAACCTTGAAAGTCATTGGCAGAAATTGATATGTCTACGATATTTAATCTTTCTCATTTTCTTCCTTTATTAATTATTTATTTACTGCGACCGTTGTTCGTGGTGATGATGGTGATCTATGAAAACCCTGGCTTCAATATTTTTTTGTTTCTACTAGTATTTTTTTATTAACTTTAAAGCAACTTCAATGAAATACTAATAAAAGACTCTGCTTTTAGAGGATTGGATAACCGTCCTATCATCAAAAGAAAATATGGAGTACATGCGAGAAATGTCTAAAGCGACAACTGATGAGAACCTTCGACCAAGTGACCGGTTTAACGACGACTACGCAGGCATGCCTGGCACCTTTAGGGCTTTAAGTGTAGATTGATATTGCTATTTATTTTTATAAGGCGTTCAAAACAATCATTTGAATAAATTATTATTAGTATAATATACAGTACCGAACAGTATTTTTTTATTGGTGTAATCTGGTAATAAAGTGTAGATTGACATTGCTATTTATTTTTATAAGGCGTCAAAACAATCATTTTAATAAATTATTAGTATATATGGATGATTCTCTGAAATTTGGTTAATTTCGGACGAAATTTTGTAATAGGGGTTTTTTAGTTAAAAATTTAGGATAGTTTATATTCTACACTTTGAGTATGACCTCTACTTTATGGCATCTACAAGGGCCAGTCACATTACTAGATGTTTTCTGAGAAATTTATCTTTTTTAAAAATCAGTGTTCTTTGGATTGACGAGTTGTGATAGAAACTGACGCTGAACACGGTTATTATGTCAAAAAACATTTTTATTGCAAAGTTAACTGTAACAAGAACATCTCTTAAGGCACGTCGGTGATATCATCATCATTTAATTCAAATTCTGTGCCATTCATTTATTCCATTCGCGTCTTTGCCTGTTCAGACTTTTTTGCAATTTCTTCTTAAGACAATGTTTGTTTTTTTTCTAGGCTCCATGTTCTACAACAAATACATTGTTATTACATTTGAAATCATGCATCACACAGTATGATAATCAGTCCCTAGATGTGGCATCGGACTCTTACTTACTTACTCCTTTGGCGCAGGGACCCGAAGTGGATCTTGGCCTCCGACACAAGAGCACAAGAGCACAAGAGATCGGACTCTAGTCACAGTATTTCTACTAGGGCCTGACGGTCTAGGGACTGACGAAATGAAACAAAATCAAATGAAACTTATTATTAAAAGTCGACATCAAAACCAATAAGCGGTCTTAATAACATGGCAGACCAAACGCATATTAACAATAAGTAATGAGAGCAATAAGTAATTAATTATTTTCAAAAAGACTTACCTAGGGCCTGATAGTTTGACTGGCACAGCACGTGTATCCGTGGCAAAGTCGGCGACTGCACGAATAACACAATGGATGCGGCGACTTGGGCCGTGTTTGTAGCTAACTACACACCGATGCAGATGCTATCGTATCCACAGAGGTATGGAAAAACAAATTGCTTGGATACAGCTTTTTTTTAGAATTTCGTTAATTACTAGGGCCTGATATTTTTTATCGCTTACACATTTTAACTTGAATTCATTTGAAGAAAAATATTGTTACTTATTATAAATTTAATCGCAACTATAATTTTAGTATTGTAATAGTTAATATATTTAAATAGAGTTTAATCAAATTATTCTTTAAAAAATATAATTAGAGTGAAAAGAATACTAAAATCGGGAGATGTTACATGGCTAGGGCCTGATATTTGGAGTATGAAATGTCGTTTTTTGGATATAAAGAATATTATGACACACATCAAATTGAGTGACCGACCTAATTGGACTTAATAACATCGCTTAGTAGTTTCAAATATATATATTTTTTATTATATTATTGTGAAAATTGATGGAAACACCAAGTTAACCAAATTTTAGAGAAATACCCATATATAGTATCAAACGGTATTGTTTTATTGGTGTATTTTGACATTGCTATTTATTTTAATAAGGCGATTTACGATTGTTAAATTCCACATAATTAATTTTAAAAAATTGGAATGTTTTCTATGTATAAATTTAATTATTTCATGTGAAAATTCAAATTTTATTCTTTTTGAAAATAACTTTCACACCTTAATTATTAGTGTTTATAATAAAACAATGTCTACTATGACTTTTATTGAGTTCAATTTGAAATAATTTTTTTACATAAAAGTAATAACATAAAGCTGGAGAGTTTGTTTGTTACAAACAAACAAACTCTCCAGCTTTATGTTACTAATCTGGATAACTGGAACTCTAGTCCAATTTTGAAATCTAGATAGGCTATAATATGCTATTTAACTAATTAATAATTTTAATCCTACGGGAATAAAGCCGCGAATATAACTAAGTATCCTACTAATATTATAAATTCGAAAGTTTGTGAGGATGTATGTATCTGTGTTTTTACTCTTTCACGCAAAAACTACGATTATGATGAAACTTTTGTATACATATATTTTCAGGTCCATAATAACTTAAGCTACTTGTAATACCGGAATTAAAATAATATATAAGTTAGTTATGGGCAATTATCATCACTATTATAACAATTATTTAATTAAAACTGGGTTTTATTGCTTACAGAATACAAACAATATTTACATACTATAATGAATTTTAACAAGGAAAACAATAAAACAAGCAATAAATCAAGAAAAATAAATTAAACGCATCGTATTCATTTATTTTTATAGAAAATGCAATCTGAGTGATATTCCTTAATAAATTCGGTGAATTCCGATGCATTACGGGGCGTCCATAAATTGCGTGAGATTTTTAAGGTCAATTTAATCCAGATCGTACATGCTTAAGATTTAATGTTATGGGCAATCGTAATACGATTAGGATCATTTACTAATATAATATAATTAAAAAAAACACCCCACGTAATTTGTGGACGTCCCCTTATCAGTGCTATAACTTTTTATAAATAAGACCGTTCGATTTTAGTATTTGCCAAGATTTGTACAATGATTCAGAAGCCCTTTCCTATAATCCTATATAATTTAGGTGCTATATTGAATGAGATCTCCGTGAAGTGTACGCATCGGATTCCTTATTTATATAAAAAATGTGTTCCCTATGATTATACTTACGATTATTTTTATTGTCATTTTGACAACCAAACTAAAATCAATGCCTATTTCTAATGTAATAATGTTTTTAGCCGAGTCGGTTTTTTGCACTCATACGATATCTAGTTGTATTGTTGATCGCAGTACATTCTATACTAGCTGCGCACCAGGGCTTCGCTCCCGTAGGAATATCGGGATGATATATAGCCTATAGCCTTCCTCGATAAATGGGCTATCTAACACTAAAAGAAATTTTCAAATCGGACCAGTAGTTTCTGAGATTAGCGCGTTCAAACAAACAAACTCTTCAGCTTTATAATATTAGTATAGATAAAGAATATTACGAACCATCAACGCCTAGCATGAGAGACTAGAGACATTACAAGTTACGGGTTCAAATCGTGACCGTTGTCTTCTCTCCATGGACTGTGAAAGAACAATCATTTTGATTTCATCTGAAAAATATTTGCAACATCCACCTTTGCTATGATATGTTTTGTAAAATATTATGTGAATGAAGATTTTTTAAGCAAGCATGGGAGCACGCGAATAACCCTTTGTACGTAAAGCTTCCATTGTTATCAGGATAAAAACTGCTGGAATATAAAAAGGGAGTACAAGAGGAGTAGGTATATCAAAAGCAAAGCTAATTTCTTAGAAAATAATCTATCACAATTAATTCAAATTACGTAACAGTATTTACTTAATGGATCTCATAAGAAATTCTAATTAACGAAGAAATTTTTGATCTTATCCAAAGACAAAAGCATTATTTTTTTAGGTTAATATCAATTCTTTCTTATCTTAATTGGCGGCTGGTGATCGTTCGTTCTGGAACTCTTTCCGCTTTCTGTTGGCTAAATCAACGACAATTTTAGCTAATCGCATTAAATGAATAAAAAAAAAATAATCTAAAAAATATAATAATTTAGTTAATTCTGTGTTAATGTAGTGCTTACACACAAACAAAAGCATTTACGATATTCTTTTTAAAATAAAACCTTCATACATAATATTTTGAAATCAGAATACTGGCATGTTATAAAAATTCCTCATTAGTATAAAAAAAGAAAATTAAAAATGGAACGTTGAATTTAAAATGTCTTAGAATAGGAGGTACGATATAACAAAACAGTATCGTAAATTTCGTGTAATTTAATTTCCTTTAAAGAAAGAATTGAAAAATGAAAAAAATAGGGTAAAAGTTTTTATGGCTATGGCTCCAGCGGAATATTTGTGTTATTTTGTAGATTGCTTAATTAATTCGGTGTTATTGAAAACCATGCTCATTCAAGGCGTCGAACGTCAAATGTATGTAATCTGTGACTGATCTCAGGTGGAAGTGGTTCCTTCATAATTCGCGAGAGAAGTAGTGAATTCTGAATAATTATTTTTAAAATGGATTTCATTCCCCAAGATAGAATATTAAAAGTCAATCCAGACACTCTAGACGTTGTTAGGAATGAAATTAATTTAGGGAAGCCGGGAGAGATGAAACAAGCGGTTAATATTTTAAAGGAATGGATACAACAACAACCGCATTTACGGAAAAAGGATTTCAGTAAGTATTAAACTCTTTTTGATATTCTTTTAATGAGTCTTTTTAATAAATTACACAATTTATTGTTGTTGTTAATCTTACACATTTTTGTAAAATAAAGTTCACGAAATGAAATTAGAAAATATTTAATCGTAATATACGTTGCGTTTTTTTATAATCGTTAAAAAATGTGCTAAAAAAGTGAAAATCATAATTAATTTATTTTTTGTTTGTATGATATTTTCTTATGCTATCAAGGAAAATTTTCTGTTTTCATTTGCATTATTTATAGTGTAATTGTTTAAATGTTTAGTAATTAAAAACAATTTGTGCAGTTTATCGTTGAATATATAATTTGTTCTGTATTAAACATACATTTGTGTGATATAGAATCTATTTAATATTTTATCAATTAGTTGAATATTCTTAAAAAATATATAAATTAAATGAATTATCATCTATTGTTTTTTTTGATAAATCTACAATACTAAATAATCTCGTGTTTGTCCTTCCTTAATTTCTTCATTCACTTTTAGGATTTGTTGATGTTACATGTACATATATCTATTATATACTAGCTGATCCGCGAGGCTTCGCTTCCGTAGAATAATAATATATACTATCTATTTTCCGGGATAAAATATAGCCTATACGGATTCGGAAAAGTCCCTCTAAGTAATGGTAAAAGAAATTTTGACATCGGTTCAGTAGTTTTTGAGCCTATTCAATGGAAACATACAAAAATACAAAGGTTTCCTCTTTATAATATTAGTATAGATATAATATCCTTAGTATAATCTTGTATTTGTTTTAACGCGAGTACTTTCCATTTTAAATAAAATACTTTTTAATAAACCGCGTTTAAAATCCTTTAAAAAGTATTTTATTTAAAATATAATATCCTTGTTCCCTTCTCACATATCCTTTCCTACCAGGTCGCCCAGAAGAGATTGCTTATTAGCAATAAGGCCGTCTTTTGCATTAACGTATATATATATGTCTTATTTAAAGTTTACTTGTTTTTTGCTTCCTTCTATGAATTGTTGTATATCTTTATGCAAAATATAAATATTCTCTTTACAGAGATTAGTTGCCGTCGTCAAATTAAACCATAATCGTGTTTTCATACAAGATGTAAAGAAATATTTATTCATGGTATCATTGCGTTTTAAAAACTACGCCTATTATGTGCTTCAACAGGAAACAACTCATAATAATCTTGTCTACATAAAAGATAATTGGAATTTCTGCACATTAACAGCAATCCTTAGGATAAAAAGTCTAAGTACGTTTTAGACTTATGCGTCGAGGGTTCCATACACTTACACCCGTATTTTAATACGTATCTCGATCATTCCTCGACTTCACTCAACCTCTGTCAACGAAAATTTACATTCTGAGTGGGGAAAAAACTCTACTAACTCACGTCTACTCACGTTAAGAATTTCGGAGATAAAAATTTAACACCTCCTTCCGTTACTTCGATCTATTTATTAAAATATTATCATACAGAAAATTGTCATTCTTCATATTTGACGTTACCTGAGTGGAAGTAAAATTAGGGTAACTTCTTAGAATACGGGTGTTAGATTCATAAAGGGTTTTAATTGTCAAAATTCATGTCGTATGATGTTGTTAAATGTATATTAATATTTTGAATTTCGTGTCTATTTTTTATTCTGTGCAGTGGCGTTGATTGCCTTCTCTCTCTTGCATTCCAGGACATCTTGCGACCGCGCAAGATTATTATTATTATTATATTCAAAACCATAGAAGTGATTTAAATTTAACAATATCCTAATCCAAATTATAGCTTATCTGTATTCATATACTTGAATTTTCGAAAATACATCAAAAACTGATGTATATGTAGGTATGTATACGTAGTTGCATCTACGTTCCTAACAAGCAATGACATTAAAGCAGTTCGTTACCAACCGTCTCGTGCTTCATTTGTCCCTTGTCCGCATATTATTCAGTGGCGACGAGTTACCCGCGTTTGAAAAAATATAAAAATGTCGTTAACGAACATCGGAAATTTATGTAATTTCGACCACTGCAACCAAACGTGGAGGACTTTTAAAAGCCGGATCACACAATGGTTTATCGCGAACGATATCGACGCGATAAAGGAT
>LQNK01000785.1:148895-181503 GCA_001586405.1 Phoebis sennae | reverse complement strand
ATCTTATTAAAATGACTTAAACAGCCAGTAACAGAATTTATGGCTAGACTAGTTACATATACTGTACATATACTGTAAATAATTTCTCCATACACTAATTTTACACACGTTATACAGTGTTTATTAGTAGTCATTTTTTATACACCGTTTATCTACTGTACAAATCGTTATACATTGTATAACTATACAGTGGATGATCAGTTGTTTGACAAGTTTTTATTAGTAAGACCGAGTACTGTGTGTAGCGAGTGCGACACGTCATAAAGAGGCATAACGTACAGTAAGTAGTAAGTACACCGTACGTGTCATTTGTCCAGCCGACCGGCGACCGTTATGTGGCGACTGGCGACTGGCGACTGGGACCCGGCTCGGATCTCCACTCGTATTGAGATTACATTACACTTGTTTTTGACTCGGTTGTTTTATAGATCGCCTTGACTTTGCTCAAATTTTCTTAATACAATGTAAAATGGAATGCACATTACCAAAATTGTATCCGACTAAGTTATATATTTGTATCGTCTGTATAAACTAGATTTAATTTTACTTATAGCTGTTCCGAGCGGCTTTGCTCCCATAGCATAATTTATATAGCCTACTAGCTTTCCGCCCGCGGCTTCGCACGCGTGGACTACTAATTCCTGTATTTTTAGGGGAGCACAACAAAAGTTTAAAAAAATTACGATCGCAGGACCAGTGATATATGCGCATGTCTATAGTTTTTTTAATAATTTTCTATGGAATTAGCTTTGACCGACCTCTCACAGAGCGCGCGCGTCTTTAAAAATACAGAAAATAGAAGCCCACGCGAGCGAAGCCGCGGGCAGAGAGTTAGTTATTTTTTAAAGTTTTTGAGGATTCATTGAGTGTTTTAACGTCATAACCCTTTCAGCACAAAGTACTATGATAATGCGTTCAACTTTAAAAAAATCTAGTGAACCACCTAATTAATTTTACCGGCCGAGAACGTTGTCGTTAGATTGTGCATTTCAATACTTTTGCTATAACGCATACAACGTCATTCGAGATCGCTCAGCCGGTCTTCTGTCAGGCCACAAGCATGGACATGTACGCGGACGCGGATGGCGCGAAAAATACATATTTTTTTAAATTACTTGTATAGTATATTTTAATACATTTTATTTGTTTCATTATTTGTTGTATCGTAAATAAATAGAATTAGTTTTTTTTTCATACAATACTTTTAAGATTTGGGAGTAAGGTACTTCTAAAGTTATAAAACACGATCGTACGTGTTGGGACGATACTTGTATTTTTAGTTGTTATTCTTGTGTAAATAGTTTGCATGTTTTAGGGCTTTTAACATTCGACTTGGTTCATGAACTCATTCAAGATGACTGTAACTAAGAGCGTGAGTATTGAGAAGGCAAAAACATCTCAGCAGAGCAACAGCAGTAGCAAAAACTTGCTCAGAAGCTGGATCTGACGCAGGTACCGAGTCAACTGTAAAACCCACCGTAGAAACAGATTTTTCTGTACCAGATCCAGTCACTCACGGTTGCCAAGCCTGAACTTGAGGCTAAACCCGAGGCTGAAGATCTCGATACACATCGCTGAGTCTCCTGCCGTAACCAACTAAATCAGCGTCGTACAAATGGAGAACATATGTCATCATTGGTTTGTCGATACTCTTCAGCCAGAGGTAGATCAGGCTCAAGTAGTAGCCAGGTAAGAGGGACACATCGAGGTAGTCAATCCATTTCTTCAGCTGTTCCTCGACAACCTGCCACAAGACAGTGACCAAGAATATGGAGATTGATGTCATTTCAAGACAAAGATCACTTAGGATGTGAACCGCGCCCTGCTCTTACTTCTCTTACACCTATGGAATATTCTAGCTTATATTTTGATGACCATTTTTTTGAGAACGCTGCAAATTACACTCATATATATTATACAATAAAAACAAGTAAACTACGTAATAGAACAACCGCAGAACTAAATTAGTTATATGGAAGTTTGTTGATGATAGGGAGTGTTAGCTATACAAGAATTCACATGTATTGGCGTCAGGATATGGATCTGCAGGTTATATCTAAGGTATCTATGACAAGAGACCTGCATTTTGTTTCGTCAGAAACACCACCATCGAATAATTGAAACCCGTTCTGGAAAATACAACCACCTATTCATACTGTTGACAATGGATGTGAAAAAATTGAAAGAACACCAGGATATTACAGCATTGACAAGCAGATACCATTTACAGGCTGATGTCGCATTCGGGTTCTGGTGCAAAATAGGCCACGAACACTTGGTTCAAAAAACTACCCAATAACTACAAAGGAAAACCTCATGACTCATGACATGACCTCATGGTTCAATTAGTGAATTATTTTCCCAATAATCCAGTTTTTGATTGAAACCTGGGCGAAGGGCCTGGTGTCATTGTTCAGTATGTATCTGGGGACATACCTTTGGTTAAAATATAATAACCTGGTCTTGATAGCATCTAATTATACCGGTGGTGATAATATCTCTTGGGTTCCGATGTGGAACAGAAAATAAATATTATGCTATGTGCCTGTGAAAGCACCTAAAACTGTTTTAAACTCGCTGTGAAGTGGTCGAAATATAGGATCAATAATAATGTAAAATAATTTATAAAAAATCGCGCTTAAAATCCTTTAAAAAGTATTTATTTAGTATACATATGTTAAAATATAATTAATAGGGTCATGACGGGTAGATACGATCGTGTGGGGGGTCAGAAACCCCCCTAGAGACCCCTCGGAATTTTTTTTGTATTTTTTCCTATTCACAGAGACCCTAAAGACCAAGGAAATAAACTTAATCTGTTTAAAATCAATTCTTTTTTTTCTCGTGCTGAAAGGGTTAATCTATACGTTAAGAGTAAAAAAAGGCATGTCCGCAACTCAACCAAAATCTCACATTGTCACGTGGTATGACATTTTCACGACTTTAGAAGCGTATATCTCAAAAAATATTTATTTTAGCAGAAAACGCATTTAGAAACCTCGATATCATTGTTAAAGACCTTTCCGATGAAATCTCACTCAATGTTGTATTTATTTTTTGGAGAGCCACCCCAAAAATATATTTTTTTAAATAAAATGTAGCCTATAAATTGCACCTTGGTTCGATTACTGTTTTATTATATGTATAGATAGATAGAAGAACTGTCAAATCTTTACGATTTAATAACTGTTATTTTTTAAGTCCGAAGTATATCCTAAATGAAATTTAACAAAAGTGTCACTGTTCATGCTTGTACAATCCTAATAATTCTCTTATATTTTTTTTGCAAAATATTTACATTTTCGATATCTGCCGTATACTTCTAGAATGAAAGAGACTTGTATGTTTGCACGCATTTAACGCATTCTTGCTTATGGACGCAAATAATAACTTCTGCAAGTTGGTTAGTCTTTGTTGTGATTGGCCGCCATGATCATAATCTACTTTGAAGATTAAAAGAAGGCTTTATTTATCATTAAAAAGTACTGTGCAAACAACAGCTAAAAAGTTTCAACTGAATGTACCTACGCGCATTGATGATGTGTTTTGATGGGTAACTTTGAACTCTCATATCTTTTTTATTTTTTAACCGATTTTAATGAAACAAGCACTAAAACCTCCGAGGGACTTGCCGTAATAAATAATCGAAAACCGCATTTAAATCGGTTAAGCCGTTTCGGAGTTGACTGTGTACAAACGCCCGACAAACAGACAAACAGACAAAAATTCTAAAAATCATTGTTTTGAGTTTAGAATCACAAATGCAACACGAAACACAATTTTTTTCTTGAAAATATTAAATGTACAGACACGGCTAGTCTACGATTTTATTATATGTATAGATAGTATTGCCACTGTAAATCCGTAAAAACCTTCTTGTGGTCAAAGAATTATAGAAATCGGTCCCGCAGTTTTTGCCTGAAGACACACACATTAAGAATACAAAATATGTTTCCTGTTTAAATATTAATGAAGATAAGTTTCAATAACATTTTGTAGATAGCCATTCGCCAACTTAAATTTTACAAATTTACAATTTTCTTATGTTGTTGTGCTAATTACAATAAGTCCCATACAGACAGAAGTCAGAGCCAATTCATTGCTAAAGTTTATACAGACTTTTATGGCACCATTCTGAGATAATTCTTCATTTTATTTTATCTTAATCACCCACGTAAATTGAAAGTATGAAACAGCTAATTCAATATTGGATAAGAAACTGAGTCATAAGAATAATTATTAGTCACTTTTTAATGCAGTCGACGCATGAATTGGGCAATATACCTCCCCAGAAGATACGTTCACGCATTAATAGCATACAATAAAAATAATAACTTAGCGAATAGTATAATCGATTCTTAGGTATATAGAAGTTAACACATTCTGGAAGGGAGGGAAGGATGCCAGAATAATTAAGAAGAACATTAACCTCCAATCTTTTTATTACATTAAATCAATTCCAATTAATTCTTGGATGGTAAATTTTTTAACTGTTTAACGGTTCTTTACTGCTGATCTACAGAGTAGGTAATATACAAACAATATGTTCAAAATATTAACAGTTCAAATGTAGATGTACCTAAATTCTATCCTGCTTATATTATAAATGAAATATTTGAATGTTTATGTGTGTATAAGATGGCTAACACCGCATCTACAGAACGGATTTTAAAGAAATATCGTAAACTGCTAGGTCATAAGCTGGATAAGATCATAGGAAACGTTTTATACATTATACTCGTAGACCCGAATTTATCGTGAGTAAAGCCACAAGCAAGCTGGCTGGTACATGATAGATGTTCATTGATTAATATTTCCCAGTCCATTAGCGATATTGCCGGCGGGTGCGGCGGGCCGGCGGGCCGGTGGGCAGGGGCGCGCTTTACTTCCTATAAGAAGATTAATGTCTTGCGGCTTCTTGTTTTAAACTTAACTGTTTGGTAAGCCCTTTATTGTGATAAGAACATTAAACTATTAGGGGTTTACTGGCTACGAATTAAAACAAGCTTAAGACGTGTTTACTATGAAATTTCAAGTCGTAACTCTATGATATTTTTGATTGTGCATATAGAATCTATCGAATATGTCTTTCATATTAATCATTGTATATAATTTTGGTTATCTCGAATCCCGAGTACATGCATCATTATCATTCATTAATTTAATTTAAATATTACATCAAACATTTCGGTCATACCTGGAATATCGCTGATTCTTATAAATATTTTTACCCAGTTAGGATATTAATTAATACATAAAACATAAAAAATATAAAACTATAAACAATCCGTAACAAATTAAATATGTTTATCTCAAGATTTCATGCCTAATTTCATCTAGATGACGTCGTATGAAATCTCTAGAAAAATTAATGTATGTTTTGATCAATAAATACAGCGATTCCTTGGCAAACACCGTTATCAGCTGACATACTGACTCACCTTATCGCTGATAAGCGCCCGATCACCTGCAGTACCCTGATAACATTATTCCTTTGTTTGACTATTGTGATTATATTTATTGACTGTTTTATTGACACCCACATACGTATACAATGTTTTAAGTTGTGTTAATATACGAAAATTATGCTATTCTCGAGGTTAAATTACTCTAATCTAGGTGATCGGTGATCTTACTAGTATAACGAAATCATATTTATCAATATTAACATATTTATTAAGGCCTTATGACTGTACAATGTATACCTATGTATTGGAACTGTTGAACTGGTGAAAAAGCCATCACCAACTCAGGTTCTACGATTACTACAAACTTTTTGAAAAGAGCCACTACTCGAGTTTCTTGCCGGTTCTTCTCGGTAGAGACAGCCTTCCGAATCGGTGGTAAATAAAAAAAAAATATTATTAATTTAATTTAAAATTTATTATTATGTAAATGTATATGACGTTCTAAAAGCGCCTCGAAAGAAGCCAATTTGGAAAATAAACGTTTTGACTATGACTTTGACTAAATTGCCAAACTACTCATCATTAGCTATGAAGTTTCGGTAATCTTCGAAGTTCACAGTAGAAATCCATCATCTCTGCTAGATCAGTGAGAAACGTATGTAAAACTATCTAACAGAAGACCTTATCAGGGTCTGCGTTACAACACAGTTGCGTCTAGTGCGGGGGACTGAATGTCACGTACTATTGAGTCATTTGGATCTAGGATAATGATGACCTATCGATCTATGAAAGAGTCCCAAAGGATTTTTTTTTTTTAATTTTTAAAACTGTTTATAGTCATATATAAATTTAATGAATGAGCGAAGCGAGGTCGCAGTTTCGAAATGGCCGAGCCAATTTATGTATGTTGTATGTTTGTAGGTAAGTATGAAAAAAAGCCTTTTCTGGAAGCGCAAAACGCGCTGTTTACAGTTTTTTGGAGGTAACGTTGTTAACCCTATACATATGCATATGTATATATATATCAGTATATGGATAAACCAGTAATCCAGTAAACGAATCTATTGATAGAGGTTATTTACACACCTCCTAAACGTTCCTGATAATCTCTTTGAACACGTGGAGTGATGACTAATTCGCTATTTTTATTTTGTTTGTTGATGTAACACTTCGTTTGATGTAAAATGTTTGAATTAAGCTACGAATAAACCAAATACTTTACACTTTCCTAAAGTGTCCATCTCTTCCACCTAAGTTTTCTCTATAGTTTACCACGTGCTCTGAATATTAAATTTTATACCAGTAATATACATGGGAATTCATTATTATTAATCATTAAGTAAGTAATAAAATGAGAAAGAAATATATAAATCCGTTTTAAAAATTACAGGAATAAGGTTGGATAGTAAAATTACTAAGAACGTATGCATAGATTAATGCATTATTTTATAATAATCCTTAAAAGTTAAAAAAAAAACCGCATGTATACCATAAAGTGCTCTTTTATCAAAACTAACCTATTATATCATGCCACTAAATTATCATATATGTTACGTACCGGTTGTTACTATGATATAAATACTGAGGTCAATAATGTAATATCCGACGATTACAGTCCAAATAGGAACACGGGTCAGTCGGAATAATAACCCATGTCCAGGAATCAGAGAAACGCATGTAATTGCGCTTCCCGATGCGTAGGGAAGTCCGGTGGAAAATATGTACCAATGTTCCACAAATACAGTTGAAATTTTACGTAATTGAAGACAATTAGATGTGACCTTTCTGTTATAAAAGGACCTGTGTTCATAATTTATTTCCTGTAATTAATAATAACGCTGAATATTTTATACTTTGCATTGTTTTCTGTTATTATAACTGCATTTAATTATGCACTTGTATAAAAACTTAAAAATAACTTTGTATGATTTAAAATGAAATAAAGATTGTCATGACATTTTTAATTTTTTGATCAAATACGCAATCTCGCTTACTAGATTAAAATGTTATTTTTGCTATTTACACTTTATTATTATTTTGTTTAAATTTACTTTTTAAATTTTACCCTATAAGAATTGTTTATAAAATTGTGACCACATTGATCTTATGTACTTAATTATATTCTTTCAGCAGACTGTAATCGTAATGACCCAACGTGAAGCCAAGTTAGGTCGTGAATGTCACGTGTCGAAATTTTAAGTTCTAGGACGTCGCAGTGGCATCATAATGTATGACTAAGGGTCACTACTCACTGTGTAGGTCATGTCACTTGTGTGAAGAAATTGTAAGAATCCATTAAATTTTTATTATCATTCCGTTAAATAATGCCATTTATTGGAGTTGTATAAAGTTATAAGATAATTTTACTTTTCACAGGTCTTGTATAATAATCGTAACAATAATAATTTTTATAATTATTTTTCGTAATTAAGGCTTTCTTTCAGTATTACGATTTCACACTTTCATTCATTTCTTTTGCGCTTTCTTTCATTCAAAACATAGCTAGAAATGGCGACAATTTAGTTTAGATCCTGACTGGAGTCTCGATCATATCGAGTAACTATTTCCCCGAGTGCTGTTACATGGAAAGTCATTACATAAAAGGGTGCCCCGTCACGGTCAGCGCAACCAAGCGGTTCTCATAAGGTTACCTTTGTGATCGATGTGCTAAATGTCACCGACACACATGTGTATCTGAGCAGGAGTTCATGAATAAAATGTTTTTAATAGCAGAAATGCTGAAGGCTTACAACAAACCTTTAAAAATATATGTCTTACTTTTATATGAAATATGGATAGTTTAAATAAAATGTTTAATTTGTGTTTGTTTACAGTGATGGAAAAATTGTGAGAGAATTCTATATTTCGTTCGTTCGTTCGTACGATCGTACGTTTCATTCTAATGCAAGAAGTGATATCTAGAAGGTTTTCCACTTATTAAACGGCTTTATTACCAGACATTAAAGTCAAAAATTACCTTGTGTAGCGTATATGAAATATGGGTGTTAGTAATCATATAAGAATACTGTAAGTTTAATACATGCTAAAGCAATTAATATTTACATCACTCAATATGACCTAAACAAGGACATGAGTCGTGCAAATCGTATACACTCTGAATATAACAGTGGTAGTGATTATGCGTGGAGTATGGGCGTGGGGCAGTAAGCGGCGTGAACTATAAGTTAATTAGCGGCTATTCGTCGCGGTCAATGCCTGAGGATTTGAATAACAACTATATTATTTGGCCTCATTTGTCTCAAACTGAAACTAATCCATTTTTATTGATTACTAGCAACTCGTCTCGGCCTAACACTTATATACGTACTGTGTATTATACCCTCCGTTTACATGTATGGAGAGCTACGCCTAAAAATTTCTTGGTAATGGCTCTCCATAATGAAATGAAAATGAAAATGATTTAAACACTTGATTATCATCAGGGATCGAACCCAGAGTCTCACGGATGTAACGTTAACCACTCAACCAATGATTATTAAACACAACAAACCATAAAACTATCTTTACATAATAATATAGCTTTATTTCATAACGTATTATTCCACTTCCATAATTTCTAAAGGAAAAAGACGTAAAAATGCAAATGGGGTTTATTAATATGCAAGGTCTAGGTTTTGACGGTCACATTAATAATTCATACTTTTCTGAAACGATACTTGTTGAACGAGTTTGATAATACGTCTTATTAACTTTTTATCTCGAACAAAAGCCTTTTTGGTTAAAATGTTCTGGATTTTTTAAGTCCGTTTTACCTCGAGAAATGTCTCGGAATTCGAGAGATTTTTTTGTTAGTAAATCTACCTACATTTTGGTTTAAGAACCTAGTTGAATATGCAACCCCAAGAAAATTAAGGCATTGATGTACAGCCACGGTTACCACCTTTTTTCTTAAAAATAAAGCATATTAGGTACTAAATGATATAAAAATAAACAGCGGAGCGTACTAATAATGTACCTACAAGGGGAGCAAAATTTTATTGCAGGTAGTCCGCAACGCTAAACATAACTTAAGTAATCATTACCTCGTTGTTCTAGTAATCTAGTGTAGTTAGCTACAGATCCAGGGGTGTCTAATTCGAATCCCGGGTTGTATAAATATTATATTGGGACTATTCTATAAAAAAAGGCAGCAGCAACTCTGAGTCAGGGAGTTGGCGGTATTCATTGGTACATCCCCATATATAAGAATATGTAAAGCCGTCGGTCCTGTCACCTGTGGGGAAGGACCAGCAGGGAAGTACCTTTTTTATTTTACGTGTATATTCGCAATAAGAAAAGTACAGAATAAATGATTATATTGTAACCTTCGCTCTGTTTGGATTTTCCTTAGCTCAAGTGACGTCACTGCAAGTCACGAAACCACTTCGTTGAGAGTTTATATTATTTTTAATTAATTGTACTACTATGTACTATTCCCCAGTATATGCAAGTGTTTTTCTTGGTTTATTTCCTAAAAAGGGGTTCTAGTTATAAATACATATTTAAATCATACGCTTAATAATTTTTAAGTACCTATGACTGATGATGATCATGTGCCAGTAATACTTGTGACATGGTGATAGAATTGTCGTGACTTGTGAGTTGTGACTATCGCCAATGAATATTAACTATGGCTGTTTGTATCGTAGGTTTTTACGATGTTTAATGGTATTATGAAAATTTACAGTAAGTTGCTCCGTTACATTTATAATTGTGCCAATATATTTATATTAATGTGATGAATATTTTTAAAGTATTTAATTAAACATAACATATTTTTAATGTGATTTGAATTTAAAATTGTTAAAATTCATTTTGCAATACCAAATAATAATTATAATAATGACATAATATTGTATTCTTAATAATTTAAATATTAATTTATAATGAAATGAATATTTACTTTTTGATGTTGTCTGAAATAAATTTAATTTTCAATAACAAAAGTATGAATAAGCCGTGACTTTCGTGTCCGATCTACAAAGGTATTTATAACTTATATCCTTGATCAACAAATCTTATCACAAGCTATTAATTCGCAACAATTAATTTACAGCAAATACTCAGAAGTATGTTCGGCCGTATCGGTCCGATACCGGCGCAATAATAGACCCTTATCGGATATCGATCGATTATCAAAGTGGTTAATGCAGGTTGCTTTCGGACAAAAGCATCGGTGAACAACAAAATTTGCTTATAAAATTGTACGTCATATAACACCGGTTCGCTTAAATAGTCATTATTTTGCAGTATCATTCTAAATCCTCCTTATCCAAACTTTCAACATACCGCAACTACTGAACGGATTTTGATGAATTTTCTTAAACAGATACGATATAGATGGATCAGTTATATTATGGCACCGAATTTTACGCGAGTAAAGCCTCGGGTAACAACTAGTTCATTATAAATAATAAATTTATAATATTTAAATAGCATTGCTTATAAATATTACTACAACTTGTGCTACCGGTACATGCTATATATTTATACCGGTAAATCCATATTTCCCCCCTCTTCTTTCCTGAAGTAGTGGTTGAAAAGGGCGCTTGCAGGCTTCTGTCGTTACGGCGGTGGTCATGGCAGGCTAACTGAACCTCAAGCGAATCCTTTGATAGAACCTTCATATTTGGATAACCTAAAGTGTTAATGTTTTGAAGCATCCTTGATTAAAAAAAACCGATAACAAGTTATTAACGCATCTGCTTTTTGAAGGCAATTAATACGAAAGTACTCCAAAGGTTGAATCTAAAATCTTAATAGACAGCTTATCAATCTGAATTGATATTGTGGTGTTCACGATATATAATAAATGTAAGCACAGACCAGTGGGGCGCTAGTGTCACTTCTGACACTTCAAACCTGTCATCTGTGGCGTGCAGACGTATCCGTTGAGCTGTGTGCCTACTTACTGATATTTGAATCTTTTATTTAATGCTCACCTACAACTATAGGACATAACAGATATAATGAAAATCTTAAAATATTCCAATAAAAGAAGATCCACAGTTTCATAAATATTCTGAATGAAGAAGTGGGTTAATAAAATTATATGTTTACAAAGTTGAAACAGATTATAGTTTTATGGTTACAGTAGACGTCTTTCAGCCCAGGCTTGACAAGCCACTTGAAGGTAAGTAGTCTGGGATTGTCTCAAGTGTGGTCATTATATAGCATTGTCTAGGAATGCCTCTAATAACCCATAAGCATTACATATTACCGACGAATATTAGGTATGTTTATAAAATAAACAACGTGCATTGTATGTACCATTTACAAATCGGATATTATTTTAAAATTTCTGTATCTATATTAGTTGTTAAATTAGTTTACTAGCAGTTGATAAACAAACACATTGGTTAAGATGTGATTTTAAAGTAAAAATATATGGAATCCATATTACTGTGGAGGATGGTATTACTCCTCCAACGAAAAGGGAGGATCCTCGACCAGTCCGAACCACAGGACTGGCCGGCCGTTAGGCCCCGAGGATTGATGTTTGGAAGTGGTATATAATGAGCTTATCGACGAAAGCATTTCAACATCGCGATTTTTTAATTTTTATGTCACGTGACGCCACATTATCCAATAAAGTAGATTTAAAATTGTCAGGTTTAAATTAAGGGATTAAAGGATTTGTTATCCCATGTAATGTTTGTAAATTTTAATTGTAATGACATATTTTCAAGATACTAACATAGATTTAAGAAGCTAACTTACAAATTATGGATCTGCAGAAATGTAATTTAAATGAATTATTATTATTATTAAATGCCTAAAAGTGTCCTGTCATTTATCTAGTATTGCTACAAAAGCACTAGTGTTACACCAGACACTCGATACACTAAATCTTCAGTGGAGCATGTGCGCGACCCAATATCGGGAGCAAGGCGAGCCGCCTGACATTACATATTCACGACAAAACATTTCAAATTATACTTTTCATTTATATACGGTGTTTTATTTGTTTACAGGACATTCAGAACATGCACCTAAACACGTAAAAATAATGAAAAAATTTTTTATTATATAATACGCACTCATGTTTAAAACATTCAAAATTATACTAAATAAATAAATAAAAAAACTATTATCTACCTAATATAATAGTAAAAATAATAATGATAAACGTATTTTTAAATTGCTAATTTCCATGTAAAGAAATTATATTTCATAAAACACATTGTTGTCGCAATTCATTTCAATTATGTAACTCTTTTATGTATTATATTCAATTTTATAAAACGCTCTTATGTTTTAAATGCTAATGCAATACTACTAGTACTAGTATAGTATTATATTATCTGTGCTACTAGGATAAAGGTATACTTGAGTTCTCATAAAAGATACTTTAAATTCAGAAATTCGACAGCAAAAAATGTTTTAAATTATTTTATTATTAAAATGCAAGTATACTAAGCTTAATTTATTCAAAAATTCAGTAGTTTTTTATGTAGTAAAAATCTGTATCGAAGATTGTGATATCCAATGTCAAAATTATACTGAATTAATTTTATATAAAAATGTTCTGATACCAATTAACGACTTGTCGAGATAAATAAAAGTCAAATGTTATATTTAATGGTATGTTTATAAACATCAAAATGTTCACATATAATATACGTGTGCTGCGCTCGCGTTGAACTCGCTCGAGATAAAAAAGATAACTTCGCTTATAAGATGTCACTGTATTGCACACTTTGCTATCTTTTCAAATTATGTAATATTTCTTATAAAAGATTAAGTATGTTTTTGTTAGTATAATTTAATTTCTGTTTTAATTCATTTTTATTGTTATTTTAATGTTAGTATTGCATGAGTGTACGGAAATGTGTGTTAGAGCCTATTCTATAAGTTCGTTCCAAATTATTCAGCTAATTATATTGCGTATGAATATTCATAAACCATTAAATATGTAGGTATTTTAAAACCTATATCATATGGCTGTGGCGCCATCGAGGAATCGGCCATTTTTGATCTTACACGGTTTTTGAAGACCAGTTTATAAAAGGTATATAATGTCTCGTTGATTTTTGTTTATAGCTTTATTTCTGTATTAAAAAATAAAATATATTGCTATTAGATACCACAGCTATTCTACAGAAAAACATGGAAATAATCTTCTATCATAATTTTTTCATATTTTTACTAACTTAAAATTCAATTGAAATTTACAAATGTAAACTTTTCATAGGTACCGTTGTACAATGAATAGAGGAAATTTGACGCAACAGTTGATAACGAAACTTATAATCCTTTCGAAATATTGAATGATTTAATTTCATTTGATAACAAGCAGCCACGTGATGTTTACTCGACGTGTATTATGATGAGAGGCACGTCTGCATTAACTCACAAAGCACTAATTATATTATTTAGTCACTCATTGTTATTCTACACATAAAGCTCGCCCGGTAAGGGAATCAAAACAAACAAATTCGTTTGTATTGTATCTACGATGGATTTGATAGCTTATGGTTATCAAATCGTTGGTAGCTTTCGTATTATTTAGCTGTTTTGTGTAGGAATAAGTGCGATATTTACTTTGTCTTGTATCTGAAATATTAAGGCTAATATATGATACTGATCACTTGGTGTAAGCTTTAGCTTTACTTCGTATTATTTCTTAATAAGATTCCTCATTTTATATTTGAAGGAAAGCAGATATTTACTCCTCAATTTCATTATAATGTAGTGTTCTAAGTAAACATATAATTATCCCTCTAAAATCTTATCGTTCTATCAGAAAAGCAATTCAATTAGTCAACCCAAACTATTGGGAGGTAAAAAAGTATGAGAATGCCTTCCTGGTGAAGACTCAGACGGACAGTATTGAATCTATAGCCATTGAATAAGTTTCCTTTAAGAAATGTGTACCCAATATCAAGTATTTAATACACAAATTCGTTCGTGAGTCGGCCTTTACACGTTACAAACGGTAACATATCCATTTCTACGCGTAATCCGATCGGGCTTGTGGTAAGTAATAGAAAGCGTTTCTTTTGACAACATATTTATTGCGATAACCCTAACATATAAATTATTATTACACTACAATTTGTAAATATCGAATTTGTAAACATTTTCCAACAATATTATGCAATTAAGGCGTTTTATCACATGATCTAAGTTGACTGCGTATACCATACATTTATACAACCACAAAATAGATAGATACAGAAGACAATTTTCATGTAACGCGCTTCAGTAATGCACACAAAGGCACCGTTCACTGACACGACGTCTCGAGTCACTTCGGAACAGTATGAACTCGAATGCCATCCATTTGAGAGAAGATTCTCTGTCTGTGTGCGTGCTGCGTGAGAAAATGAACATACACGAGATTGACCTCAGTATTTATCTGTTTTATAATACAATAGTTAATAATTAAATTATTTTACAGCTGGTAGTTTACAAGGTTACGGTATAGTTTTGATATGATCTTATAAAACGACATTGAAAGACGAGTATTTGAATATTAAAGAATAAAAAACACGTTAAAAATAATATTGCCATTAAAACCACTTCTTATTTTAAAATATTTCTAACTGACTAAAACGACGAACGAATATTTCTAACTGACGAACGAAATACGAATTAAAAATTAGACTTATATCAAACAATGTAAATACAAAAAATATAATACGTGGAAATAGGCATAATAATTTTGTACGAAAAATTCTTGTTCTGAGGTCAATACTCGTCTACCAATGTCTACTATTTGTTCTTACTTATTGTCAAACTAAATTGTACCCAATAATAATAAAAGAACGCTACGAAACAGCGGCATTGCATTTAATTCTGATCCACTTTCGCACCTCGCGCAACGAGATTAACTACGATAAAATATTACTTCATTTTTACAAATATAAATCAATTGTTTAAATATTCTTGAAATATATGCTATTATTTTAATTTCAATACATTTCGACAGCAATTATTACCTCGAAATATATCTGACTTCGATAAGATATTGATTTGATAACAGCAATAGTCACGTTTTACTGTTATCCATTTGTTTTAACATTAAATCGATATTCATTATCATTTTAATAACATTTAGTGACTGCATCACCGATAAAATATTAGTTTTATTAATAAGTAATAAATACAATATACAAAATAGAGCTGCCATCGACAAATGAACTATTTATTACAGAATATAAATTGTCATTGATAAAAAAGTATTAAAACTTGTGCTACACGCTACATAAAATAAGGCACTCTATTTCAACGATCAACGTTACTCGATATTACACTAATTTACAATTAAATTCATTGGCTAAGTATATTTTTGATAAGCGAGGCCCAAAATTTTAAATATCTAAAGATCAAAATATTGAATAGAATACTTTTATGTGCTTTGTATAATCTTCTTTGAGTTGATGAAACAAATTTGATACTTCTATGTTATTTATCAATATTGTAAAACAATAAGTGGAAATTCGCTATAGGTGACTCTCGAACTGCGTACTTTTCTAAACCGTAGCAAATGTTGACGTATAGCTTGTTATTTCAAGGTTCAGTCGAGGATGTTTCAGTTTACAATAAACATTAGAAAGGTCAAACAAGAAACGTGAAAGCATGTTTCAATTTAATAATAAATAATGCATGATAATCGCGCGTCTTAATGCAATCAGGCGACGCTGGAGCGACTGCCATCGGTCATTTGAAGACTTATGATAAAACTCATAGAAAGTTCATGATTTATTACTTTTAGCTGAATCACTATTATTTCACTAATTAAATATGTGATTTATGCAAAATTGAATCGACAAATTTCATGCGCAATTAGTTTTAGCCGGAACAAATTTATTTCAAAAACTAAACATCGGTACGAGATTATACAAAGCAAGCATTAACAAGGTCACAGCTATTCTTACGTTTCCCAATTTCCCACGAAGATTGAGACTTCTCTTCACGTGCTGACGTCGAGGCGCCGCGCCGGGAAAGCTACGAAAAAACCTCTTGAATGCACTAGAAATACCGAACAATGGGATGAAACTATCTCACACCATATGCCGCCTATCGGCTTTCCAGCATATTAATAGACGTTACGGATAACCATCATTTGCATTGTTCGTGGAGAAAATTAATTGCTTCACAATCGATTGGCCGAAAAAATGAGAAATCGAACTGTTTCACTCGGGCTCGGACCGTTAGGATGTTGGAGTTTAACGATCACGAAACGCCAACTGTCCAGGCCGTTACACTGTCCACATGACGCGCGCCTGCATGCGAACACACCCGCCACATGTTTCCGGCCCGTTGACTTCATTTACGATACAATTTTGACGTCACACGCCTCACAAATATCCCGATAACTTAAGCCGCACCCGCCTCCTGCTTCTGTTGAATCATAGACTCCCACTGGGCGATCAGCCGCGTGGAGCTCGGGGCGAGGAACTCCTGGCCCGGGCCCAGCTCGCATAGCTCAGCCAGCGACTTCGCCGGCTTCAAGCTTCCGAGGGAATCGTGACCAGAGCTATTTCTCGGCGAGGGCGACCTCAAATCGTCGTTCAACGCCTCATATAATTCGCCTATCGACTTCGTCGCTTTCAATTTTCCCGGCATGGGAATTTCTTCATCCTCAGATTCCGACGTCGTTTCATTGTCACTGAGCTCTAAATCGAACGGCTTCTGTTTTTTTCTCATTTTCTTGAGCTCGTGTTCTCTATTTTTCATCTCTTGCAGTTCCTTTTGAATTTTTTCTTCTACTGGGACGTAACCCTTTCTCACCGGTTTGCCTTCAGGCGTGCGCGTTATAGCAGCCGGCGCGACGACAGGCACGATCGGGACTTGCACAATAGGCACCGGCAGGAAGGAAATGTTCGTAACGAGAGAAGTCGGGGAGGTGGGCGCCCCGGGAGAAGTGACGGGCATTTTGCCCTTATTCGCAATGAACCTTTGCATCAAGCCTTTGGTGCCATTTTGAGGAGTAAACCTGCGAGTGTAGCCATTAGTATTCAACATAGTCGGCGTTGTAGGAGGTGAAGGCGAAATAGGTCCTAATAAATGTGATGTAGATACGGCCCTATTTAAAGTTTTCGCCGGCTTGTCGATGCCATTGCCGTTCACGTGGCCATTCTGTTTGTTTACGTCGATGGTAGATTCCGACATGAGTCTGTTCATTCTGAAATGGCCTTCTTTGAACTCTCTTTCCCTCTCCGTTACTTCAATTATTTCCCTCTGGATCCTCGTGAGGGGATCCTCCTTCAGCAGCGACTGGAAAAACGAGAAAGACATGTTATACACATTGCAAAAGCGACGCACTTAAACGATAAACGTGACCGTCCTATCTTAATGGTGCAATATCGCCGTATATGCTATATTTTATTGCAAGTATGTCTCGATAGTGGACGGCTCTGACCTTACTAAGTGGCACAGATTTGTAAAAACGTGATTATTTTATGGACCGTTTTATATTTGCGGATTAACTCTAGTTAATGTGGGGTAAAGACAAAATTTAATTAACGTTATAAATACTCTGCGGTCGATAATTCTCGTAGATTTTCTTGATTGAGTATGCTATTACAGTTTATTACACATGGTAATAAACCATAAAATTGTGTTTATTTTATGATTCACAGTAATGATTCATACTGATTAATAAAATTAAAATATTATGTTCTAGACCAGATGTATAGTTGCTTACACAGCTTGTATTTTACCTTCATAATGTTTAAGTATACAATATAATAATCTATAAATTGACGTGCAAGTACATCACATTATTTAGAACTAAGGCGCGATAACCTGAAGTTCCGGTAAATTATAGAGGTCATGCTTAAGAATGTGCTAAGTTCACCACATTTACTTGCTTTCTTACGGTTTAAACCGTTTGTCTCCGTTCTTGTTTTATTCATTTGTTTACTTCTTACTTCTTATGCAAAGGTTTTATACGTGTTAATGTAATACCTTTTAAGTTTGCGTACCTTGTAGGTTTATAACTCATAACAGTATAAATTTCAAGTACGTATTCGCGATAAATAGATTGGGTCGATAGCTTATTAGTTAATACAGAGAGATAAGACAATGCCCACTCATTTGTTATTGCAAGAACGTTCCATGCCAATAAAAATGAACAATATCGAAGATAATAAATATCGGCTGTTATCAGATGTATAACAGTACTTTAATCTCGGCGAACCGACGCCAGCCCGTCGAGGTGACCTCGTAAGAGCTTTCTTTGGACCCCGGTGTACATTCCGAAACTTTATTCAGCACGTAATTATAGCAGAAACGCGACTACGCGTCGTGTAAACTGTATCCCAAGCCATCGACCTACGAACTCGCCATCGCAGGATCTACTGACCATCTAGAGCACATTCCGACAACAAACAGATACTCACTTCACCCATATTTGAGTAGGACAATCCGTAAACAGGAAACTAATTTAGCACAAAACTTCACTACACACACATGACGGTACCGACACCTGCCACGATTTTAAGTAAATTGCCGCTAAAATGAACGCGTCAATCGCCGAGCGCGGGCTAACGTCCTCTGCTGCCTGCCCGAGTGCCTGCACCGTGCTCGTGCACGTATCACCGCCTAATTAGCGCGAGTGAGAGGATCGCTTACCTGTGGAAAAGAGAAAGGTGTACAAAATATTACTCGCGGGATTTACAAAGCGATATCTGACTTGGAACAGATTAAACTCAGCCGTTGTTTAATTCTGAATGACGGCATAATATGTGCAGCCGTTACCGTAAACAGCGAAATAATTGTAAATTACTATAGTTACAGCTATTTAGTGCAAGCTAAAAATACGAGGCTGTTACGCAAATGTAATCAAGGCACATTAGAGCAATATCCATATTCCATGTTACTAGAGTTCAATTATGGAATTATAATGTACCTTTAAAAATGTATTTTTAATTTTTATAGATTTATGACCTTTGTAAAACATTGGATGAACTCGTGAATTCGTTTCAAATTATAATTAATTTCGATAATCTTTTAACCTGCGTAATCTACGTTAATTTTGGATTAATTACTGAATAAAAGTCTATAAAATGTCATAAAATATCGCTTAATGAATTCCATAGCTTTGATACGCAATACAGTTTTACCACATAAATATAGTAACCCCGACAGCTTGAAACTTAAACGCGGATTTCCACGCCACTGATTTTGGAAGGGACTGCGGCGGAGCCCTGGACTGTGACCGGAAAGAGGATAATATGTCCAGGGTCCAGGATATTTCGAGTAAGGGGAAGCCGTGGAATAATGCCTCTTAATTATTTAATTTAACGGAAGCGACAAGTTGTAAAAAATTACGTTTTGTGTTTATTAAATTTATTTGTTTTTATAATATTTTACAACGTTATGGACGTTCTAGAGAATCGTATTTTTATTATTATAAACATACACAGTAATTGCTCCAATTAGATTCTTTCTAATATTTATATCAGAACAATAAATGTGTGAAAATTCCAATTGGATTGAAGCGTCTGCATTCTATGCAGCTAATTTTGCACAAACATCTTGATATGTGTGGTTTTAAGAAAATCAGAAAGTCATCAAATTGTAAATGATCAATAGAAATTAAAGATATTGAATGTAAAGTTTCAGGACTAAAATTGTCATAAAATGTGTATTCGACGATAGAAATAAATAAAAGCATATTCTACTAGGGTAAAGTCAAGGAACTACACAAGCTGCAGCAATAGCTGCTGCAATGTATAATAATACATAATAAATTGGCGGCGACCCGATTGGCGCAATGGATACAACAATGGTCTATTGCATCGGAGGGTGTGGGTTCGATCCCAAGAAGTAGAAATTTTATGATATGATAACCATTGTAATTTTCTACATGTATATAATACGAAAAGTATGTTTGAGTATGTCTTTCAGTTATCTAGTTTCCATAGTACAAGCTTTGCTTAGTTTGGGACCAGATGGCGTATATAATGTACTAGACAAATGTACATAAAAAATAATTAAAAAAATATTTGGACATGAAATAAAAAAACAATAAAATGTTAAAATAAATATATTTTTCTACGAAGATGTGCCTATAACATACAGTATAGTAATCAGTCTTATATTTGCCCCTTAATGCAGTGCTATTGTAAACACTGTACTTGGGGCATTCTTTATAACAGTAGGCTTCATGCTCACATCCATGTGACTGTTCTTCAAGTGTCTGGACAGGTCACTAGTCCTGTAGAAACCTTTAGAACAATGGTGACAGATGTATGGCGTGAACTTGGAATGTTGCTTTAGCAAGTGGAATTCCAATCTAGGAGCAGTCGGAAATGTTTTCACACAATCCCCGATTGAACATTTAAATTTATCAGTGTTTTCATGCTTGAAGAACATATGATATTTTAAAGCGCCTTTTACAGCAAAGGACATATTGCAAGTTGGACACGTGTATGGTCTTTCCCCAGTGTGCTTTCTTAAATGAACTTCCAAGTTGGAGTATGTCTTCAAGCATATATTGCACTGTCCCGACTTCTCGGAATGCACCCGCCTTATATGAGTCTGTAAATTGCCTTTCATTGAAAATGTCATGCCACAGAAGCTACACACATTTCTTTTCTCATTTTTATGCAGACTCATGTGCACTCTCAGACTAGATTTAGTTTTCAAGGACTTATTACATAAATGACAAGTAAATTTCTTTTCGTCACTGTGTACACTCTGATGTTTCATAACAAGATTGCGATGTGCAAATTTTTTGTTACAAATCGGACAAGCATAAGGCTTCAGCCCAGTGTGCGTGGTTTGGTGGCGATTTCTAGACGTTAACTGTTTGAACCTTTTTGGACAATACATACAAGCAAATGGTGTTTCATTTGTGTGAACTCGAATGTGCGTTATGATGTCATTTTTGCTAAAGAAGCTGTTCCCACATTTCTCACAAGTAAATTTACGTTCCCTCACAGTATGGTAAACATCAATGTGCCGTTTAAGATTCCCTTTAGAAGGAAACTTTGCATCGCAATGGGCACATGCAAATGGCTTTTCTTTTGTATGCACCCGCATATGTATTTCTAGAGCTGACTGACTCTTTGTCATGAGACCACAGACTACACATTGCGCAGGGCCACTGTGGTTTAGTCTTTTTCTTCGAGTCCTCTTCTTCAGTTTTTGTTCGTGGCTTGATACTTCAGTTTGTTGATTAACCTCACCTGTAACTGGGTCAGTATCCTGCAAAGGTTTGATCTGAAAGTTGTGCTCTGTGCTGCCTGCGTCATCTAGTATATCTTCGAATTGCGTATCACTGAGGTTTATCTCTTCTTTCTCTATTTTTAAATCGATAGTTGTGAACAGATCTATCGGGCTGTCGCAGCGTAAAGCTTTGTCCGAAGCTTCACATTTCAACATGAATTTGTAAGACGAGTTAAGATCCACTATACAATCTTGGCAAATTTTATTAGGTAGACCATCATCTTCGGAAACCAATACGTCTGCTAAGCGCGTAATTTTTTCACAATAACGCATGTCATCTGATTCGAAGGTAAATAGCGATATTACACCGGTTTTTACGAGGCAAATTCTACAGATATTATCCATTATATTATTCAATAAGTTTTAAGGAATCCCAAAAAATAAACACAGTCGTAGAAACAAACAGTCATTATATTTTATAGCGTTTAGTAGCCACTGAATTACTACTGAATTTGGATTTGGTATACATATTATTTTAATTTATAAATACACTTTATTGTTATAAATTACAATAGTAGCTACAAGTAGGTATATCAACATTTATTGATTTTATTTGATTGCACAAGTGTCAAATGCCAATGTCAAAATTGTGTCAAAACACATTTTTTTATTAAAATATTGTACCAATAACAGGAAAAGGTTCAAATTAATACAGCCCTTTTGAGTCAAGACGTTAATTAAAATATTTTACTTATTTATATATTTATAGCTACGCCTACCATAAATATATAAAGCATTTGTGATATAAGTTTTCAGATTAACTTATATATCTATCCATTGTATAATGGAATCTTGCTTTCCAAAATAATGGAGTCCATTATTAACTGCCAGCTCCTCAGGTACCTAGAGGAGCACCAGCTGATTAACGATCGACAATACGGTTTCCGTAGCGGTCGTTCAGCTGGTGATCTTCTAGTCTATCTGACTCACCGATGGGCGGAAGCAGTCGAAAGCAAGGGTGAGGCATTGGCTGTAAGTTTGGATGTAGCGAAAGCCTTTGATCGGGTCTGGCACAGAGCACTTCTCTCGAAACTACCATCTTTTGGACTTCCCGAGAGGTTATGCGATTGGGTCGCCAGCTTTCTCAAGGGTCGGAGCATTAAGGTCGTAGTCGACGGTTCTTGCTCCTCCCTCTTTCCGGTGAATGCTGGTGTCCCACAAGGCTGCGTGCTATCCCCTACTCTGTTCCTCTTGCATATCAATGATATGCTGCAAGTCAGTGGCATTCATTGCTATGCAGATGACAGTACGGGGGATGCACTGTACTTCGGCCAAGCAAACATCTCGAGGGAACGCCTCCAGGAGTGCCGAAACAAACTTGTGTCTGAAGTCGAGACTTCACTCGATCAAGTCTCGGACTGGGGACGACGTAATCTCGTCGAGTTCAACCCCCACAAGACACAGGTTTGCGCGTTTACCGCTAAAAAGACCCCATTTGTCGAATCACCTCGGTTTTTGAGTACTTCCCTTAATATATCGCCGAAGATCGGAATCCTCGGTGTTGACATTTCGAGTGACGTTCAATTCCGCGGTCATCTGGAAGGCAAGGCCAAGCTGGCCTCGAAAAAACTTGGGGTGCTCAGTAGATCGAGACAGTACTTCAAGCCGGCCCACCGACTTCAGCTGTACAAGGCTCAGGTGCGGCCGCATATGGAGTACTGTTCTCATCTCTGGGCGGGAGCCCCACAGTACCAACTCCTTCCTTTTGATCGCATCCAACGTCGGGCTGCTCGAATTGTCGATGACCGTAGGCTTTCCGGTAGGCTCGATCCGTTATCGATACGAAGAGATGTTGCATCCCTTTGTGTCCTGTATCGAATATATTATGGGGAGTGCTCGGAGGAATTGTTCGAAGCATTACCAGCCGCACAGTTCCACCACCGCACGTCTCGCCGTAATCTCGCCTTCCATCCACACCAGCTGGATGGTTGGCGATCTACGACCGTGCGTTTCACCCGCAACTTCTTGCCTCGAACGATGAAGCTGTGGAACGACCTTCCATCTGCGGTATTTCCGAACAAATTCGACATTGGGGCCTTCAAGAGAAGAGCGTATTTGTCCATCAAAGGCCGGCAAAGCACCTGTGATACCCCCGGTGTTTCAGGTGTTCATGGGCGGCGGTGATCACTTAACATTAGGTGACCCACTTGCTCCTTTGCCTGCTCTGCCAAAAAAAAAAAAAAAAAAAAAAAAAAAAAAATGGATAGATATATAAGTTAATCTGCTTACACATTTGTTATACAATATTTATTATAGACCTGCTGTTCTGCTCAGCTTCACTCCCACAGCAGGACGTAGCCTATGTTTATCATGTACTTTTTAGGATTCCAATGATAAAATAATTTTCCAAATCGGTCCAGTAGTTTTTGAGCCATTCAATGAAAGTTACAAACAAATAATCAAATTCTATAGTACAAGCTTAATCCTTTAATTATATTGGATCTGAGAAGAAAGACATTGTATAATAGATTAATTTAATATCATAATAAAATCACTGAGTAAGCAATAAAAAAATTGCAGACAAAAGTACACATACTCCATGGTTTTGTTTCATAATGAATTATTAATTTTATTCTTATTTCTCTTTTATTTTATGTGTTCCTAATTTATGTCTTACATAGTCAGATTTCCTATAGAATGCTCTGCTGCACATGTCACATGTGAATGGTTTAACAGTTGCATGAACTTTCAGCACATGAAAATTTAGCATTTCTTTGACAGGAAATAAAGCTCCACAACCCTTTTCAGAACATTTATGTTTATAATCTTGGTGCTTATAAGTCATGTGTCTGATTAAGCCTTTTTTATCAAAGAAGGAACTTGAACAATAATCACATTTGAAACCTCTGTAATTGTTGTGCTTCCACATGTGTGTTTCTATGTTGGTTGCATACTTTGAACAAATAGTGCAGTAACCTGATTGTGCGGAATGCCTCTCTTTAATATGTATTACTAGATTTCCCTTATATGAGAATTCCTTGCCACAGAGATCACAAATAAAACATTTAGGTTTGTTCTCATGTTGCCGCATATGTTTCTTTAAAGTATAGCTATGTTTCAATTTCAAGTTGCATATTAAACAAGTGTAATTCTTCTCTTGAGAATGAGTATTGATATGATTACCTAATTCACCTTTAGAGCCAAACTTTTTTTGGCATATGTTACATGAAAAGGGCCTTTCTCCAGTATGTAGTCTTTTATGTCTTATAAGAGTTCCTATCTGGTTGAATCGAGCTGGACATAATTTACACACATATGGAGTTTCTCCGGTATGTATCCGTGTGTGAACCTTCAGATAACTTTTAGTGAGAAATTGTTTTCCACAGTTATCGCAAGTAAAGTTGCGAGTTCTACATTCAGTGTGATTTCTATTGATATGTCTTTTTAAACTTGTTGGGTCCTTATATGTTTTATGACAATGTGTGCACTGGAAAGCGCGTTTTTCCGAGTGTGATCTCATGTGAGCCAATAGTGATGAATTGTTTAAACAAGTCTTACCACATTTTGCACAATCGACTCGCTTTTGCTTTTTAATAAGTCGTTTACGTTTCGTTCCAGTATTTTCATAGTCACGTCTTTTTTTCTCAGGCTGTGGGGAAGACTTTTTGGGATGTGATGGCGAATAGTGTTCTTCATTTTTAAACTCTATTTTGATTTCCTTTGATTCATCCGAATAATGGTCAAGTTCTGTGTAGTCACGGATATTGTTTTGATCTGAAAATTCTATAGATCGTAGTTTTTGATCTGACGCTTCGCACTGTAGTATAAAGTTGTAAGTCTCGTCTAGCTGAATATTGCAAGTGGAACAAATAAGTTTAGGTAAGGGATCATCCTCTTCAATATTAACTTTAGATTTATTACAGCAATACATTATTTTCATACTTGGTTTAAATTCATGAGTGTTGTCAAATATATCAACGATGCCCTCATTTTCACAACACAAGCGACAAACTGTTTGCATTTCATTAAAATGCATAAATCAAGAACTTATCAATTTTATTTAAATTATTTGAAATAAAAACAAAATTGTTTTTGTTTCGGACCTGCAAATTGCAATTATTATGACATTGACGATCAAAATTCAAAACATTAACAATAGACAATTTATGAGTCTTGACAGATTTCCATCAAGCTAATCTATGGTTTCTTATCGAAAATAGAATATGTATTCGCGTTCGCCAATTAATCGCTGACCGATCTTTTAAAAAATATTATATTTTACGATTATACGTTCCCGATTCAAAAACATAGATTAGGCGCGGGACAGAACTGGAGTACGGCGGGTTTATTTATTTATATATAATTGAGTGCCACATCATTTAAAGATTCCTGTCTCAGTAAATCGATTTTTCAGTAAATTAAATTATCTAGTTTTTATTTTCAAACCGGCGTCTCATTTTTTGAGATTTCTAATTATATAGGATTTGGCCATGAAAGCCAATTTCAATCTTATAGGAATTTACTCTCTTTCGAATGATTAGCATATTAGTGTTAAAAAGGATTCGTTTCATTTCTGTTGAAATATTTAACAAATTGATTAATACACCACGGGTAACTTTAGGTAGAAACGCATATGGCCCGTTCACCTCACAGGTTCTAAGTTTTGCAAATAAAAGATAATTGAATTAACTATTTATTTAATAGATTTTACTTATCAAGTGTTTATCACAGTTCAAGAAAAAGTAATTTTGAAGAATAACAGAGAGAGATAGATATGTGAAGAATAAACAGAGAACAAATTGAGAAATAAAACAATATATCGAATGTAGAATTTGCATATACATCTGTAATTGTCAACACAATGTGTAGAAATAACCATACAATAGTAACCATATAAAGAAATCAATATAAAATAAATTGCACTCATCACAATCAAAAATAATTTTGATCCAGTCAAAACATCCGTAAAAGATAGCATTCTATATAACATTAAAAATAAAAATTAATGATATTGAAATATAAATTATTCAATCAGTCAACGATTACGCCTAAATAAGTTAACAGTGCTCTTCGTTAACTTGCACAATGTAACATTTAATATGGCGATACGATAGCATTACTATTTAGATTCCATAGAGTAAAAATATTGCAGAAGCTATGATTGACGTGCGGCATACAGATAATTAAAAGGCGTTAACACGTGAAAAAATGGCATAGATCATGACAAAATTTGAATAAAGAACACTGGCCAGAGTATAGCAATGCTATCGCGTGCCAAAATAACAACACACACCACACAACAATGATTACTTACAATTGGCCCGAGCCCGAGCACTTAGGCCGTTATTCTAGTAAGCTCTGCGGCAGGCAGTGCTCGTGAGTCTACGTCTAGCTAACGACTAACGGCTAACCCAAAACAAATGTTGCAAATTAGCACCAAAGAAATTCAGGACATAGCTTCACGCTTACAAACACCGCCTTTACGAGCTAATTACAATAAATATGGTATAATCGAAATTTAAATAAAATGTAAACAATAAGAAATGTCGAGTTCATGATATAAAACGATCAGCTCATAAAGACAATGCAGCACACTTTGATGTACATTCTCACTCTTATAAATATATTTTTAAAATCACCGCCATATCGATAAAGGCGGAAAGTGTCGATGTATTTCGTTCCATTATTTAATTTTATATACAAACTTTTGAACAATGATCCGTGTACATTCGCAAAGAATTAACTACATAATAAAACTTAATAAATAAATAAATGATTTATACAATATAAGCTCCCCATAATATACAAATTAAAGTGAATTTTACGCAGTGCAAAATATAAAAATTAATATTGTCATATCCTTATTCACTATTAAAAATTACGCATTTTTACAATTATAACGGAATATGATTTCGAATTTAGAATCTGAATTGGATTTATTTTAAAGCTATCTGTGACTATGTAATAACGCCCTGTAGTCTGTTCTATGCACATACTATGTAATGTGTATTCATTACATTTTAACTTTGCTTATGATTTGTTTCGCTGCGTTCCGCTTGACGATCACAAACAAAAACATCATAATATACTTATCATTTAAATTTAAATATTGAATTTTAAGAAAAAAGGAATACATTCGCATACTCCATAGTAAGCGTGATCATGAAGTGGAACGCACCATTTAATTGGTGATATTTGTATATTTTTTTATATTTATTCGATATAATGTAAATATACAATTCACCCGTCTTTGTTAAGTGGTACAGTATTGTAATATTTTACTTATTAAAATAACCGATTATAAAGCCGTTTAACATTTTGTCGGTCGAAATTAGCGTTATTGATTTTAATGTCGGTTATTTTGAAAATCGAATATCAGTGCACTTTTCTTAGTGCACAGGACGCAAGTAATAATAAGTTACGATTGTAAGATAAATCGATGTTAAATATTGTGACGGTTTGTTGGTTAAAGACTTCGAAATGATTTGAATAGCATTTACGCAGTTCGAATTATATGTTTATTGGCGAAAAGGCGGCTCATATATAGTACATACAAATCAAACACATGTATATGCTGTAAATAATGCAATAATGTCAACATTAATAATAAATAATTTCATGGTCATTTAGAAAACATGGCAAGGTGCGCTGTAATGTCAGTAACGAATAATTTAAGATTATATATGTATATGCGATTTTGATCTACACAAAGTAAAAACCGCTCAATTTCGCCGTCTCGAACCTGCCGTTACATACGAGTATAATTCATAGTCACGCGTCCATTTCCACGAAACATTACTAAACTTCAAAATATCCAAGGGATACTTTAAAATTTATAAATAGTTGGACAAAATGTGGATATTTGCTTCAAAACATTTACCGACTTCAAATTCAGTTTAAACTTAAAATATTCGATTTAAATTTTCATGAACTAACTATATCAAACTTGTAGCTTAGCTCAACATAATAATAATTTTTTTATGAATTTTATGAAATTTAGTAACACTGATTCGATTTTAAAGTCAATAACTGCCAAAGTGTACATTCCAACAAAGCGCATTTAAACTGCACTAGTCGACCTATAATGAGGTTAAGCCACAGGTGACATGTAATTGCTTCTGAAGTCAGTAACCGACTACCTGCAAATGTTTCATTCACAAATGTCCATACACAAACTGCATTAATTAATGGCCTGCTCGGTCATCTGCAGGCACAGCGCGTCGAGGCTGGAGTAGTCGTCGGGCGGCGGCGGGCGCAGCGCGTGCAGCGGCGGGAACGGCGGGTACGAGTTGGACTTGCCGCGCGGGGGGGGCGGCGCCCACGAGCGGCGCCCGCGGCTGCTCGGCTGCGGGAGGCGCCATCTGTGGAACACACGACAACTATTATTATTTTATTTATTTTAAATTTTCATCAGGCACTGAACATGACGCACTGCAAAAAACGTGCAAAATAATGCCATGTGATCCCAGCTGTAAATTAGTATATATTATCTGGTTCACATGTGGAGGATACAACCTTTAGCAGTTGCGTTACGCGACAGTAATGATTATCCAATCCTAGCCTCTACTTCTGAGCTGATTTGGTTCGAATTTTCAGGATTAGGAGATATACAGGGGCAGCTCGCTGACGTGCTGGAAGCACTGTCGCGGTGCCGGCGGCGTCTCCCTGGGGAGTGGCTGGGGGGAGGGCTAGGGGACTGCGCTATGAGAGTGTCACGCACCGCGGCTTGTGTCGGCGCTGGGCGGGCAGCTCGCTGACGTGCTGGAAGAACTGTCGCGGCGGAAGGCGGTGCCGGAGTCTCCGCAGCGCCGTTTGCAGCGTGCCGCCGCGGAACGACTCATGATGTAGCGCCTGTAATTAAAGTAAAACACATCAAATTCAGGTTCTTTAATAAAACTGGTTGGAATTGTTAAATACAGAGCCAGACTTTATTAAAATTCGACTTTAAATCCGATATCATTTTATTTGCTCTCACAAAAATAGACGTCAATATTGTAAGAAGACTGAACAACATTTTTCATTAAAATCACAAACCTTCTCCACCAGCCAGCAGTGCAGCGACATGGGGTCCAACATGTCCAACTCTCCTTCCGCAGTGCACAGGTTGCCTTCGCCGCCCATACACTTTGATGCTGAAAGGTATTAACATTATTGATATCAGTTGTCTTTTAATGAGCCAAACTTTAGAAATAAACTCAAATTGTTACTTAGATTGCATGATCAAATATTAAGGTCCTTAACAAATATTTCAAAAATGCAATTATTACCTTGACATCGTAATAAAAAGATTCCTTTATACAAATTATATCTTGTGATGTAACAATCCCATAATATTCATAATTTTTCATAAATATTGGACGTCTTGACCTTAATTTATTCTTACCCAAATCCAACGCTTGAACCAAAGCAGCCGGTAACTCTGATCCTGGAGGCATCGGAGACAGCAGCACCCCTCGGACCTTCTCCAGCGCTCTGACCACAGCCGCAGACGCTGGGTTCGATGAGAGCTCCGTCCTGACTGCCTCGAGGATGGCTGATCTCTCGTTCAGCTTCTTTATGGATAGGAGGATCTTGTGCCGAGCGCCTTTGGTTACTCCTGTAGTATCATCAAAAACATTACGCATTACATTGCAAATGTAAATATGTCATCAGTTTTAACTCAATATGTGTCACTTTTTGAATTGAATAAAAAAATATATTAAGATAAACATAAGTGCTTTAAACCAAAGACAAAGTCAAACAAAAACAACCTTTTTAATCAGGTTTTTAGTTTTACGAGTCTGCCAACTGTTATTATATTACTCACCTAATTTTTCTAAATATTTCTCATCCATTGCCATCATTTGTTCATAAGTAATATTTGTAAACAGCCACACATACTTGTGCAGCCTCAGACTTTTTAACCACGCCGCCACCGTCGACATCCCCGGATGTTCCGTATAGTTATTGTTAGACCGTAGGTCGTCCAGTCTCGTCTCGCTCCCAGTCGTCCCGTACATTACACTAATCGGCCTCAACTGTCCTAAACTATGCTCACTCGACAATGAAAAACTCCTCGGTTTCTGCACAAACGGCTCGTCACTTAAATTCTCAGCCGACGACGACATTTGTAAGAAATTCGTCGAGGGCGGTGTTAAACTGTTCGATCTCTGCGATTTTGGATTGCCAATAGCCGCGTCGAAATTTAATATATCGCCTTCTAAGCTAATGTCAACATCCCTTCCATTCTTGGAGAAGGATTCTTGTAACAAGTCCGTATAGGACGGTGGGTCTATCGCATCGAGGATGCCTCTAAACTCTACATTCTTGCCGATGGTGCGTCTAAAAGTGTTATTGGTGCTCCAAATGTTTGTCTCTGGTAGTAGGCATGGGTCTATTCGTTGTTGCCATACTGATTCTGTGTTTCTATTCCCTGAGATATGGTTTTCTAGAAAGCGTAACCATTGTGTTAAAGTCCTGTAAAGATATAATAGTACATTATTAGCCACGGAACATTCAACTATGAGTTGTGCTAATTGATACTTAATGTAGATAATTAACACACTATGCAGTTATTCATATTGGAATTTGATATTCTAAAACAAGAAATTGTTAATACTACCAATAATCATAACATGATTTCTACTGGTATTATCATCAAGGAAACAAATGATCATAAAATAGTGACGTCAAAAACCTCTAGAAAAAATCCACAATATGTAAAGGCTCAAGGTGTAGATTACGAGAGATGTCTGCTTTGTGCCAATTATGATTTATTATTGTTTTACTTGATACATACTTAAAATTTAAATACTAACTTTAACATCGGGTGAGACTGTTAACATTCAACAAAAATTATATTACTTTTCAAACAACACCCTAATTCAGTAATTGATCATTAAAAAAACATAGTTATAAAAAAGGAACATCAAAAACCTCTCAAACATCAATAAATTACAATCAATTCCTTAACAAAATACAACAAAAAAAGCTACATTACTTTTCAAACAACACCCTATCATCAATTCATCATTACAATCAGAACAAAAGATTACATTACTTACAAAAGCAATGACTATACATCACCACATGAAATGTCACCTTTGGTCATGATGCGTAAGCGCCGGGTGCACCAGCAGGTACGACAGCAGCTGCCTGCACAGGTCGGGCGCTATGGTCCTGCGGGGCGCGTCCACGCAGCGCTGCACGAGCGCCGGAGCCGCGCCCACGTACACGTTCTTAGCACGCTCATTGTCTGTACGGAGTAAGGGTAGCAGGGTCAGGAGTTGGCGGAGGCGCTCGCTATCTGTAGATGATAAATAATTTGTTTAGAAATGTTGTTAAATTTGCTAAAATTATGTTACTGTTTAGGATAAACATTCTTGTTTGTATCAAGTGTAAGCCCCAACCTCTCCAACAAAATGGTTTTTTTCAGTGTAAGAAATACAGTGTAAACTCTTTATAACGAAACTCAAGGGACTGAGCATTTTTTGTCGTTATAGAGAGTTATCGTTATATGGAGTGAACAAAAAAACAAGCAAATTAACAAGAATTTTTAATGTATGTTGCAAATTGCACGTATTACACAAACTTTTTCGTCAACACTAATTGCGTCTACTGGCCATGTTAACAGTTTCAAAGTAGGTTTATAACAAATAATACGATAGGGACCCAGTATGCATGGTCGAAGACCATCACTTCCGAGAAAACAATGCGTGATACTGAAAATTAACACAAATATGTACACATTTCTTCGTAATAGAGAATGGCGTATCGCTATAAAGAGTGTTTCAATATGTGGGTTTTAACGCAAACCAACTAATTCCTACGTAATACGGATCCTCTTCGGAGAGATCGCACATGCGAGAAGACCTGTTGGACGACCGGTACTGCGCTTTAAGGACTGCACTAAGCGGGATATGGCAGCTTTCAACATACCTAGCCACAGCTGGGAGGAATTATCCGAACACCGCAGCAAATGGCGTCTCCTTATCCACGAGGGCCAGCGTAAGCATGATTTAGCCTGGTTTAATCTATTGAGTGAGAAGCGCACTAAACATCACGCATTGGTTACCAACCCTCGACCACCTGGGGGT
>LQNK01000785.1:133771-146376 GCA_001586405.1 Phoebis sennae | reverse complement strand
CCGGCAGCTCATAAAACTGCTCATACATTTTGATGAAATATTGTAAACAGATAGACCTAAAACAACATGAGCAAAGTCACAGATAGAAGCTTGTATTTAAATAAAAACTATCACTGTTATGTACATGTAACCTTAAGAACTTAGTATGTGATAAGTTTCTTTGGATCACTGTGTGGTATCACATATACTTGTTCATTTTGAGTATTCAAAACAATAATTTAAACAACAAAAGTTTCCTGCTTCATAAAGTGACATCATCATTTACAACCAAATTAACATCTGTCATGTTAACTATCTCTTGCACTTTGGACATGTTTGCTAATATGTTGGTTTTGATATTGTTGCACTATGTAGGGAATTCAATTTCAAATGCATTAATGTAAGAAATGCAGCTGATAAATATTTTCACATGTGAATCTCTTAGATTCAAAAACCGCAATGTCCAGCCTAATGTAACAAAGTCGAGCAATATCCATAATCTTTTTCTGTTTATTGTTATACATCATTATTTTCCTGAATAAATTCAGTATATCCTTAAATACATTATTTTTAACCACAATACCATAGTAGCAAATTAACTTAATTATAGTTTGATGTGTAATATGGAAAAAAATAGATTACTCCGCATTTCTAAAAATGGACATTGCGGTTTTTGAATCTACTAAGGCTCTTGTGATGAAAGAATATTTATGGTAGTACACTATTAAATGCCCAAAATTTCTTGCTTTTCTAATTAACTCTGTAATTTCATGTTTTATCAGAGAACTTATGAATTTCCATTAATTGATATCATTTAAGATCTTATCAGATTTTATAAATATAATTTTTGGATAATATTGTTTTTGTTTTAAAAATATTAAATGTTATATTAAATATTACATGTATCATATCTAAATACTTTATCATCCTTAAAATTCTATAATTATATATTTCTAAAAATAATTATATTACTGCTTTCATTACATGAATTTATTGTAATTGCGGTTTATGTTGAATTTGAGCACTGAATTTTTTGAACTGAACTGAACTAAAAATTTAGTGGTATATTACATGAAGAAAGAATGCTAGTTTTTAAGAAACCAAAAATGATCATTTTTTTTCAATCTCATTAGACTCATTATCCTGTTTTCATCATAGTATTGAATTTATGTTCATAACTATGATGAAAACTAATTACATTAAGATATAATTAAAGGTCTACTTTGTCTTTGATTTAAAAAGTTAAAAGACTTCGGGGTTTTTACCGTTATTATCATAATTTAATTTAAAATTACCTGCTTGACGAATTTTATTAAATTTGAATAAAAATGAAATATACCTTCTTCATCGTCATCATTTGCTCTTGCCGCCAATAAGCTGGCTAAGAGCGTTTCGTCATTTGCGTCTCGTTCCAGGCGCTCGTCTTCTACATGGTTTTGCAGGGCAGCTTCCACAGTCCTCTGAACTAGTCGGAGCCCGGGCCAAGGCACTCTGCGAGCGAGCGCGCACGCCACGACCGTCCTCTCGCACGTGCCCCATTGCTCGAACACCCCAGCCACACCCCCCAGCTGCTCATAAAACGTGCCGTTCATCTCGCTTCCAGCATATCACCACAAAATATCAGTTTTGTTTGTGTTCCATACACGTCAGATATGTGACAGCTGATTATGGAATAACTCCAGCCCAGCGAAATGGAACTTGAAACGGCGGCGGCGGTGGAATAGCCACGAGTACGACGTGGTATAGCGCGAAATTTTTGCGTTAAAATTGTAGGTAGAATGAAAACATAACATTTATTCCGATTCGCGGATCAGTCAAATAATTTAATTTTCCAAGATGGCTGAGCACAGATAAATTTACATTCTGTCTTCCAACGTATGTGACAAGGTACATGTTAAAATATAATATTTCATATAATTCAATTTAAACACATAAAATTACATATAAAAATATAGTAATTTGTTCAAGAGATTTAAATACATTATTAACAATTTATATTACAGGCAATAAACTTTAAATGACATGTTTATTAAAATGTACAACTAGATGGCGCTTTTTTAAAAATAATAAATATTCTAGCGCTGAGGTCGGCATCGAGTCGCGACAAAAAATACAAATCTTAAATTATATCTGTAATTATATTATCTTAAGTTGGTCACTAACATAAATAAATAATAATAATGGCATTAAAATTAATAAATGGACAAGTTTTATAAATGTTATGAATATTATTTTTATTAAATATAAATAAACACCGTGTTCCGGCGAAGCGGCTCAAGTTAGATTAAAAAAAATGAAATTTATTGATAACGGGAAAGAGGATGGAGATGGGAATATGTAGTACCACCAATGCAAGTTAAACGCTAAATTTAGATAAATTTATTTGTCACAGCTCGAGGTTTTCGCGGAACCACTTACTGTATGATTTTAAAACTGTGATATTATATTTCTTTAAAACCTTAACCTTTTTGTTAGTTAGAGTTATTACGAAATAGGAAACAGTAAAAACCTTTATCATCTTAGAGTTCAATTCAACTCAAGCACGAATTTGTACCTTTCATTTTCAAGCTTTGATGAACATAAATGCTTTCGGCTTCTTTAACTTCAGACCACCGAGGAACAGACTCTTATGGTTGCGTCACTTAAGGATTAGGAAGATGTCGCATGTCTAATCTAAGTTTATAAAAACTTGTTTCTTTCATCATTAACAATTGGCACATAGACAAAAACAATTTGATAAATAGTATAATCTTGTGTTTAAAATCCTTTAAAAAGTATTTTATTTTGACCATTTGATAAATTTCTCCCCAAAGTAATCCCAATGTGATATAATCACATAAGTACCTAAACTTACCTACCCAAAGTTTCTTATACAATTTTATTTTCTACAAGATTATTGAATACAAGAAATCTTTGTATGTGCTGTGGTAACACATTTTAAATAAGGAATCCCTTTTTGAAATCTTTACTTCAAATATAATAATTAGTTTCTTTCTCTGGTAATGACAAACGAAGAAACTTAAAACAATTTGTGAAAGGTTCATTTAACAATGTTCTAATAAATTATTTCTAATAATGTAATTCGTCACAGTGCTCCGTAGAAAGTTGTTAAATTGTCGTAATTGTTGCACTGGCAACCCTTTGTTCACTTTGCGAAATGTGCGAACAATGCAAATTATACAATTTGCATACAACTTTACGCTTACAAAAACAGCTTCGCAGTTTTGGTGAAGTTTTAAAAGTTATTATATAAGTTACTGCATTTAAAGCAGTTTAAAAGTTCATAAGATTAAAATAGAACACAAACGTAAAAATTAAAAGTTTTTCAAATTGGAAGATATTATAATAATTTTAATTGGCAGTAGGTATCTAGTTTCCTTTAAGAATTCTCCTGTAAAATTGTTTAAAATTGCTTTGAAAATAATGTTTTTGAATTTAATTATGATTTAGTATCTAATATCTATGACTAGGTCGAAACGAATATGTATATAAAAAACTAGCTGAGCTCCGCGGTTTTAACCGCGTATATATCCCGTTACCGTTTTTCGGGATAAAAACTATCTTATGTCATTCCTGTGATTTCAAAGAATCTCTGTTCAAAATTTCATTCAAATCGGTACTGAACTTTCGAAGGCTATTCAATACAAACAAAAAACAAATCTTTCCTTTTTATAATATTAGTGTAGATAGACTTTAATTAAATTAAATTAATGTAGGTATATTATTTTTTTTATTACTAACCTTCATCCTCTCCATTGTAGTATGACATAGTTTACAATAATGCAACTTTTGCATTAACCCTTCTCAAAATATAGCGGTCCACACGACCATTTTGTATTGTTGACACATTGGAAGATGGATCGCTCTTAACTGTTCCCTTTAATTTCTATTTGATATCCATTTTATACTTCCGTTATATTATATTGTGAGAATGAATAAAGTTTTACATTGTTGACGTACAATAAATCAAGTTGTGGTTTTGGAACATCTTTATGTGGTGAATAACGGGTCATTTAGAGATTTAGGTATCTACACATTTTTGTCAATTTTTTTGCTTCCACATTTTGCATTTTTTTCAGAACTTTTCATCAGTACAAGTACCACATATTTATTTATGCAAATGGGTCATAGCTTTTATGAAATTAACCACACTGAAATTCTTCTTGTTGGGCATCATTCAAATCAACCAAGCAGTATTTCAGAAAAGTAATTATTGATTTAGAGACATTGTCAAATCTTATAATCTTCAACGTTATTTTGTTAAATGTGTCGTGCAATACTTAGCAAAAAATCAAAATTACTTCCCATATAATTGCATGTCCAGCGTAACTTTTCAATAAGTGTACCGAAGCGTCATAAGGAAGCAACTGGGGACACCATTTGCGTGTATTGTGCGCGAGCTTCATAAAATGGCGACCGGAACTGTCATTTTATTAAAACCTTTTCATAATATGTCCAGTGGTGGTCGTTATTGTCTGGTTGACAGCAAAGGGTTAATAATGAAAATCATTTTAAGTGAGACGGATTTCTTTTATTAAATGGGAATCTTTGATGTTTCAATATGAATTATCTATGGTTTATGTATGGTTGATTTCTTCATTTAAATGTTGAATAGAAAAGAAAGAGCTATTTTACATTTTTTGGATAACGGAGGTACCTATAACATCTTAGTAGGTAGATGTTTGCCATCAGAATCTTTTAATTAAGTAGAGTATGATATGTTATAGGTAGGTAAGTATTTATCGTATGCTAGATAGATATAATGTTCTGTACTATGACAATGTTAGAAACTTGGTGAGAAAGGTACATTATAATATAAAGAATACATACTTATCAAAGGCATCAAGAATAAATCTTAGTTATGGTGAAAAATTACCTTATAAAAATGAACGGTGAAACAATCATGGTTTCAGAATACAGTGGCACCAAGAAAATAAATTCGTTTAAATCTTTCGGTCCCTATATGGGATTATTTTTATTTAATATTAATGTAACAGCCATAGATATTAGTTGGAATTGTTTTAAAGAAACAGTTACATAATCCATAATTTATTGTATTGACAATAGGAACTGTTTACGAGTAGGATTACAGAGGCTGGGGGATTAAGAAATCCTTTGTTCTGAGAATTTTGACGAATCTGTTGGCTGTGGTAATTAATTATTGTTTTATCTATACTTATGAATATTAAGAATACAGATGTTTAAAAAATATAATATTTTCTTAAAATACAATGCGGTCTTGATTTAATTACCTTATTTTATTTTTATGTGCGAAATGAATTTATTGAAACTAGAGATGGGTCATAGGTACTCATTCTGTTGCTGGTAGGTATAATATATTATTGTTTATAGGAAACTTTTGGAATAAATAATAGAAATGCTATATTTACCACCAAATTAGAATATAAACACGACATATTTTGTACTATAACTACTTAATGTCGCCTCTACATATCAAGAGATGCATTGGTCGATATATCCAGACGTATCGGCGGATGGATTTGTTCGAAGTGTCCACATATCTGTCAAAGCGTCAGTCGTTTCTCGTTTTTGAAAGACGTCGGTCATGCGAAAATTTAAAAATAGACGTCTTGTGAAAATGGAATGAAATTAATAATGGACATTGAGACCGTAGTCCGTAGCCGCTCTAGCAAATTACATAAATACGTAGTACTTTTTGAGTGTACATCTCAATAGAGTAGTTAAAAAAGGGGAAAAGTTGTTATTTAATTGAAAAAAATGATAATAAATTTAAATGTTTCCTTAGTACTCATGTTTGCCATTTTTATCAAGAAAGAATTATTAAAGATTCAAATGTAAAATTTTAAAACCATTGATACTTATAGTTGATTCTATATCAATGGCTTAAACAATAAAAACGATACTTAAAATGTAAAATTGTATTAACGAATAAATTGGCTATTTAAATTACACTGGTGCATCTGCCTATGTGTGGACAGACGCATCTTTCTGGGTAATGAAATCCTTTGATCTGTGCTAAAAAACCGACAACAGCCGGATTAATGGCGGATGCATCGGCGGACGTAAAATACCTACTACGGATAGGCAGATTACCCCGTCTTCACATCGGCGGATGCATCCGCAGATGACATCCGCAGATACATCTGATGATATGAAGAGGCGGCATAATACCACATATATTACTACATAGGAGACAGAACAAAAAGTAAGGCGCAATGGTGGACGTCACATCAGCACAGCAGTCATAATAAGCCTTTTTTCTATATTACATTGATAATGGGTTAGGTAATAATAAAAAAATACCTAAAGGTATGCGGTTTTAAATCGGTAATTTTCAATCTGTCAACGAGTGACTCTCTTAAATACTTAATCTCCAACTGTATGTATGACTCTCCAGTGAGACTTAATAACGTATTAAAGATCCAAACAACAAATTCATACATTTATTCCATATGCATAATGTGAAGACCACTATAATAACGAAAACTGTCGATATTCAACTAAAAAAAATTGACAGTTCAATGAGGAAGGGTTTTGGAAATAACAGGCGCGTGGCGGACCGCTATATCAACATGTAAGGGAAAATAACCCTTAAAAGTATTAGAAATTAAGCTGAAATTGTTATTCATGAGTTTCATTGTTACAGCTGCTTGTAATTCTACACCCTGTTCACAGATTCGGGTTTGAAAATATATCCGTGTTTGGATTTCGTATTAGCTAAGTAGGATATTAAGAGAAACTAGACACCGTCAATAGGTGTTAAGTAGATGTATTTTACTAGAATTAAGAAGGAAATTGACAAGGCAATTTGAGTAAGTAATAAAGACAGCGATAATGCTTAAATCTAACCAATTATTCACCCTTTTGATACTACATTTATAATTGCTGAAATAATTAATTTCGGACCCAGGGTTAAAACTCTGTTAACGCAAGACACTGAATGCGGAATTAGATGAATGCTTCACGATGAATGTTTGACGTCTTCACGAGGACCAATAAAAGCGATGCACTGGATCTGCCGATAACCGCCATCTTCATATCATTCATCCCCACAATTCGCAAGACCATTGCCCCGAACTCGCTAATTTAAAAGTAAAATTTAAGTATAGGAATTTATTAACATTTAATTTCCAAATCGCCTAACAAAATCATATATCAGATAGTAGTTATCTTCCAATGCGTAAGCAATGTGATATAAAAGTTTATTACAATGAAACATAAAGTACGAGATGTAAAATTGTAGGAAATGAGTATATTGATATAGGCACCTACATGTTATTTACGTGTATTGATCTAATTATAACAAAATATTTTTAATTAAACTGTTTATACACGTTTTCGTCATTAATTAATTACAACGAATTTAAAATAGCAAACAACTTAATCATCAATTGTGCTATTCGCGGCAAAAATGTCAACAACAACATTGTAAGCATTACATAACAATTCTTCCCAGTATAGAGTCGTAAATAAAAACGCGTCCCGTTAAGGGATCAACCCTACCACTTACCGAGCCCCGCCCCTTACCCACAGGCCATTCATCAATCGAGCCCCAGCGCTTACGGGAACCACACGCAACATGGCGCTTTGGACACCGTACGCCGAAGAAGCCCTAGACTTAAGCCAGCATAACATCAAGCCAGAAAAACAACCAGATTTCTACCGACCAATTTCACCGTTAGAAAACCAGTATTATGATGGATCTTATGAAACTTGTCGCGTGCCAATTTCACAAATATCACCGGATTCTATCAAAAGCTGGCATCACTCACAAGATTTCTACGACACGGAATCTCTATCTGAAGATATGGAGTACCAGGCGTTTGAGCGCGACGCCTTCCAAACCATGGCGGAGAGAAATGGTGGTAGTTTACTTGGGAACAATCCGAGAATGAAAAGAGCGGTTCAGACAACTCAGGCTATGGATAATATGTACAGGAAGCAGAGAGAAAGGAACAATTTCGCGGCGAAGCAGAGCCGGGATCGAAGGAAGTTACGGGAGGTGCGGTTGGCGTTCCAAGTGACGTTTTTGAAGAAGAAGTTAGCGGAGTTGAAGGGTCGCCTCGACGGTAGGGTGTGTGCGCGCTGTCAGCAGCAATGCAGGTGTTAATACATATGTGTAATGATAGAAGGCTCATCAGTTAGTACTCTATTTATTGTAAGACTATTAAAGGAAATTTTGAAGCTTAAAATGTAGCGCTTACAAATAAAGAATACGCGACTATGATAGTGATAGTATTAAGAATTTAATTGTCAAATGTTTTTTTTGTATTGCTCGAAATGTTTAGTAGAAAAATTGTATTGTTGTAAAATGGAGACCAATAAATTTTATAAAATGTTACGAAAATAATAAAATTGTAAATAAATGTATGAAGTAAATCATTTTTCTTTCATTTTGCAACCTCAATTTCTTACCTTACACAAATAAATTAATTTTTAGATTTGTGTTCAGATGCTATAATTTTAGACTGCCATATATAAAGTACGCTTTATGTAAATGCAAAAAAAAATGAAATTGAATCCAATACGGTGTTTTACCTATCTAAAGCTTAATCAAAAAATTTTAAAGTCGGTTAAACAATATCTATTTTAATTTATATTCAAAAGTTACACAAAAGGATATATTATATATAAAATATATTTCAAGCCGAATTACACGCACGTGCTTACTGCGGCGTGATGGGCGTGGCCTGCGCTTGCGCAATATACCTACGCATACGTTTAACCAATGAGGACATAGTATTCATTGAGTAGGTAACTATGGAATTTCAATATATGAAATTCTTTGGTTCATACCTCTGTTTTTAATTTGATATAATTGAATAAAGTATAGAAATTACCTAATTTTATTTGTGATTTTTATGTGGTGTGGGTGGACATTTATTGGGCCCCGGTCGCTCCGGGGGATTTATCAATCCTACACGGAAAATTGGTGTGGGGAGGTAGCATTCTATTGTACAATTTGTTTTAAGTATATTTCGCTCACTGGACCATCATAGTACTACCACAGATAATATAATACTATACTAGGTACTACTATAATTCTCCCTTTTTCTATTTCATTCCTATTTTATTGTTTTTTCATCAATCCTTTCCTTGTTCCTGTTCCTCTTTTGCGTCTGAAAAACCAAGTTGTACCCATGGAGTTTATGGGCTTGAGTCGTCGTTTAACATCAGGCCAACCGTATGCTCCTACTTTGCCTAATTGCAATTAAACGTTTATTTAGGCCCGGTTATAGATACGAGTCGTTTTCATTAACGAGCGGTTATAATCGCCACTTTAATTAAAGATACGCTTGAGAGTTTAGTCTGTCGCCTGGTAGGATATTGCACTGTCTGTAAGCGTAAGTAAAACGAGTCGTTAAAGGTAATTTCATGGAAATTAGATAAATATGCTGGCAATGGAACAATTTTTACATAGGTACTTTCTTCATATTTATTTTTGATTTTTCAAGCAATAGAAAATATGCCAATCGATAAGAGATTATTCATACCTTTCATTTTATAATTCTGGTCTTTTTTGTGAGGTGTTCAGATATAAATCTAAGTTCGGTCGCGTGGCATTACGATAACAGATTATGTTCTATAAACATAAAGGATTGTCACATGGTGTCACACCTTGGGTACCCCGTACGCGTGTCGGAGATGTTATCTTAGGTGCTGGGTGATATTTAACGTTTATTGGTTTCACCTGTAGCTTTCCATGGAACATCTTTGAATGTTATTTTCAATTGTTTCGAGATATTCTATACTATAAAAATCAGAACAAGGATTTTGATACCAGAAAATCAAGACAGATCTAGTGGATCTCTCAGTCATCAAGGTTAAGAAACTTCAGTTTTTGTGAAAATTCTCGATTTTCTTTACTCGGCAGATAAAGCAGACTGCTATGGGTTGAATATACCTTCCTACATTTAGGTATAGACAAGTTATAAACTACCTACATGGGTTTTTATCAAAGTTCACAAATTAGAATATCAAGATTTATAGACTCAATGTTGACATCTACATTATATAATATTATAAACAGGAAAATTTGTTTGTTTGATTGTAATGAATAGGTTCAAAAACTACTGAACCGATTTTAAAAATTATGTCACCATTCGGAGGCTACATTATCCACGAATAACGTAGGCTATATACATAACATAGTGCTACGGGAGAAAAGGTGCGTGAATCAACACTTTTTGGCAGCTTTATTTCAAAAAGTCCTACATAAGTAATAACCCAACTTCGATTAGATTAAGTTAATTTCCCTTTTTGTATCTTTTCTTTTTTGCATTTTCACCATTAATAGACTATTCTATAGTAGACTATTCTTTTGCATCTGTGTAAACCTGAGTCGTTTATGTGATGTAAATTATAACATAATTAATGTTTATATGGTAATAAATAAAAAAAAAAATCAGCTTGTTGAGATATATTTGATTACTGATAAGTCATGTAGCTCAATAGCTATCACCACGCGCAAAATTTTCACTATCTATAAACTTTATCGAGCTCTTATTTCGCCTATCAGCTACGATCGATATTACATAATGCAAGGGGTTGTATAACGAGGGGTGCAGCCCCATGTGCACCCCTGTCGATATTAACAATTACGTCGACGCCCCACGCAACCCCTGTAATGATTTATAACAATATTCTCTCGATGTGTTATTTTGGTTCGAATAGACAATGGCTGTTGCGGGAAATAAAAATAGTAATATCGAAATTATCTTTCGCGGATTTATAATACAATTGTTATGCACGTTCTCGAAATATTTGAACAAAAAAAATGTCGTTTTTATATATATTTTATGGTATTATAAAGAGTATTAATAAATAAATAAAATGAGATGTAAAATACCCTCGTATATTCTCCTGATGAATAATATCTATAATACTTAATCGCGCTATCGGATTAATTTGAAAAAATCTTCCATAATTTAAACGAATAAAGAGGTAGTTACTTAAGGCAATGAAAAAGTATGGTCCAGGAAAAGGTTTAAGAAAGAAATGTTACTATAACATATATATTATACACCAAACTCTACTCCTGTGGCTCGGACTGGTCGAAGATCCTCTCTTTTCACTCGAGCACTACAATCGTCTACAAATTTTATTACCATAGGTATTTTGTAACCAATACATAAATACCACTTTTAGTTTTTCTTAAAAATATAAATACTAACTTTGTGCTTTGTAGGTATGGAATATCATTTTATCATATCATTTGTTCAGTTTTTTTTACTATTTTTGCCACATTGTACAAACAGTTTCCTGAGCATACACCAACTTCTTTTAACAATGAAAAAAGTATAAAATTTCATAATTCCTGGCGACAACTTTACCGCTACATGTTGACTTATCCCCCGAGGTTTAGTTTTAAGAAAGCAAACAGTTTGTCCGTTACCGAGGTTCTGAGAAAGCAGCAAACAGACACCCTTTTATCTTAATCCCCCGGGACACCATTTGCATATTGTACAGTTACTGTGACGAAATTTCTTGGCGAATATTTCAATGTCCCTTTCATTAAAGCTAAGAATTTGCAAATCATTGTCTGCGTGCATTGCGTCGGTTGTTAATTTTTATTTCTTCACTCCATTCCTAACTAAGGAATATTTTACAGAATTTGTTGTAATTGCTTGATGGAAAGGCGTAATATTGAAATTTTAATTAATTCACTTTAAATTACAACCGGCTTCAATTATTATCATCTACATAATATTAACTTATGAAGGTAATTTAACCTACATCTAAGTCAAAATACAATAATATATCGTGTATGATATTGTAGATTTGCAGTAATGTAGCGCTAGGTATAAACGGAAAATAATATACATAAAGCATGTCTCGAGTTTATTTTTTATATTAGAACGAAATGGGGAAAATCCTTTATTTCTATTAGGTACCTACTTGATACATTTGACATTATGAAACAAACTAGTTCTGGTTTGTTTCATAAATTTAAACTTAGAATAAGTATATACCTCCTTTTGAAGTACTTACCTAATTCATGATGCGGTTTTCTTTATTGCAATATAAAAAGATAGCGTTTTGGATTAATATATTTTAATCTTAGACATAATTCTTACACACTTACTCAATTTTTATACTCTTCCCTTTTTCGTAAGAACTATATACATTTACGACAAGCAAGATCGGATTAAAATAACAACAAAATATTACCATCAATACCTACCATACTTTTATTTTCCATTTTAATCCCAAATAATCTTTTTATTGGGAAGCGTTTCTAGGGAATCAATAAAAAGATTAAAATTAATATCTTTACCCAATGATCGCCGACGTAATCCGCAGGTATCCCAGGTTTTATTATCTGTGCGCGTGCCGCCATGTTTTTGTTTCAAACGTCATAAAATTTGCGCAGTGGACGGTTACAGTATTCCCGTATTGGGATTATGGGTTTATGATTTAATCTTCTGTAACTTTCTAGATGGAAATAACAGTATTGTTGGTGAATAGTAGGTATTGAGATTTGGGATTACATAGCTTTATAGGTATTACGGCATCTTCTAACTGATCTATATGTCGCAGTAAGATAGAAAAAGCCGTAACATAGTTATATCCCTAGGGATATAATTATATGCCGGAACATAGTTATACGAAAGCGATTCATTACTATCTTACTAGGAATATAG
>LQNK01000785.1:103830-133184 GCA_001586405.1 Phoebis sennae | reverse complement strand
TTTGATAAATTTTCACATGTTGATAGATCATGATTAGGTGCAAATTATAGGCTACATTTTATTTGAAAAAAAATATATTTAGGGGTGGCTTCCCATACATGTAAATGGAGGGTAAAGAAACAAATATACGAGTACATCATTAAATGAGGTGTCATTGGATAGGTCTTTGAAAATGAAATAGAGGTTTCTTAATGCGTTTTTTGCTTAAGTAAATATTTTTTGAGATATACGCTCCTACAGTCGTGAAAATGTCATACCACGTGATTGTGAGATTTTGGTTGAGTTGCGGACATGCCTTTTTATACTCTTAACTTATAGATTAAGACGTTAAAACACCCAATGAATCCTCAATAACCTTCAAAAAATAACTAACCCTCTGCCCGCGGCTTCGCTCGCGTGGACTTTTATTTTCTGTATTTTTAAAGAGGCGCGCGCTCTGTGAGATTTTGGTCAAACCTATTTCCATAGAAAATTATTAAAAAAACTATAGACACGCGCATATATCACTGGTCCTGTGATCGTAATTTTTTTAAACTTTTGTTGTGCTCCTCTAAAAATACAGAAATTAGTAGCCTGCGCGTGCGAAGCCGCGGGCGGAAAGCTAGTTAAAGATAAAAGGTTGGTGGTAGTTTTTAATTTTTATTTAATTTTTAATGGACATGATTTTAGAAGCAAAATCTATGCTATGCACAACGTAAGTTGTGCTTTCTTGAATGCCAATATATCATTTTTACTTACCTCCAGAAACTATTTCGGTAACGTTTTCTAATGAAATATGTTTTTATTTGATTCCACTGGAAGATCAGTTCAGAAGTGGGATGCATTTTGAAAACAAATGAATTCCAAATGAACGATAGGTATCTGGATTTATAATATCATCTTTTTTATTTGTATAAATATGTTGATTTAATATTTCATGTTATTATTACGTATGGAGGCATAGGTCTCAAAGCAATTAATATCAAAATCAGGAAATTACACCGACAAGAGTTTCCCAAAATTGTGTTTTCGTATGAATTATAATAAAGTCCGGAAGTACAACGACAGTTGGTCGCAGGATCGCTTCAATGCTCTTCAATGGTAATGCGAGTATGGACGAATAGCTTGACCAAATGCTGTTTCCCAATTACTTGTGTGGGACTAGCTTCCGCCTATGGTTTCGTTTGTGATTTATATGATGTAACAGATTCTATACTTTATACAGTTTTTTTGTAGGATTTCTTTATAATTTATATTTTGAATTATGAATATTCAGGAACAAGATAGAAGAGTAGATTTTAGTAGATGATAGATAAAACAATGTTTTGGTTTACAACATTAAATAAGCTCTCTTTTTCCTTGTAAAAGCTTTAAACTATAACGTTTATTTTAAATTCGATAAGTTTCATACTTTTAAAGCTTTCCATCACCTTGAAATATTTTATATTCTAAAACAGAAAACAATTATACATTGTTTGTCAAAATATGTTTTTGTTTATTCGTTGAAAATTCCAATAATTACAAGAAAACAGTATCATTAACTCGTAAACATAATTAATTAAAGCTCATATTGAAGTTTGTATGTTTTGTACAAGCGAGTGATGTCAAAACATTACCTAATGATACCTTGTTACAGTCACGATGTAAACAAGATTAACGACTACAGATTATAATTGAGATGTAAATACATTATTTGTATTAATATTTATTGTACCAATAATATAAATAAAATAATTTGAAATTGAGTTTAATTAATAAAGGCTATAGAAGTTGCATTTGATAGCATCAAACATTTAAAATGATGGATTATTCATCTACATAGTGCATTTTTCACAAATTCGGAGAAAGACTTAGATTGAGAATATATTTTGATAGAGAAATATTGAAAATATTATTTAATGCTTTAAACTTTATTATAATTCATATCGTCATCGGTGGTTAATTAAAAATATGCATTTGACGTTTCAAAAGAGCCACATTGAAAAATAATCGATTTGAATTTTGAATTCTTGCTTACATCAGCTCTCGCTATATGACATAAAATCCAAAAATATAATAAATCCTATTTCCAAAAATTCACACCAACAATTAAAATATCGCAACTGGGAACCGCAATAAACAATACATTGTCACGCGCCGATCCCGTTATGCAGGTAAACAACCCTTCCCAAAACACCCCGCTAAGCCCCGCCCCTTCAGTACAAAAAGCGCGTGGGCATCCCCCAATGCATCAGTCATTCGACGAACAGCCTCCAAACCACATCTCTAAGAACCTATTTTTCTTACCATGGCTCTGTGGACGCCGTACGCTGAGGAAACAGCCCTCGACTTAACCACAAAATACAAAAGTGACTATGTGCCGTATTACAATTACTACCCGTATGTGCCAGTGCCGGAAACCTCGCCAGTGTCGAGTTGTTCCAGCTTCGCTCCAATCCCGACCAGCCCGCAGCTGCCGAGAAGCTCTGGAATGATCTCCCCACCGGATTCACCAGTTTCAGTGAACGAAAGGAAACGACCGAGCTACATGATGGATGTGGATTCTCTGTCCGATGATCCTGACTTCCAAGCCTTTGAACGCGATGCTTTAAGAGCTATGGCGGAGAAAAATGGCGGGACTTTACTGGGAAATAACCCGAGGATGCGCCGCGCAGTGCAGACCAGTCAGAACGCTGATGACTCCTACAGGAAACAGAGAGAAAGGAACAACTATGCGGCAAAGCAAAGCAGGGATAGAAGAAAGCTCAGGGAGATCCACTTGGCCCTGAAAGTCACGTATTTGAAGAACGAAGTCGCCAAATTGAAAAGTCAGTTGGCATCAAGAGCCTGCAGTAGATGTCAACAACCGTGCATCTGTTAGGATTATAGTCTTTATGTTAAGTTAGGTTAGGGTTTGTAAAATATTTCGCGTGCAATTTTGTGTATAAGATTATTTATTGTAAACTTAGTTTTAAGCACAGACTGTATTAGATTTTAAGTAAATTATACGACATTCTCATAAAAAAATCTCTTTTTATTCATTTTAACTTCTATCCCCAATTAAAGGTATTATAAACTGCATAAAATAATGCTCATAAAACATCATGATCTTATAAAAAAATTCTAAAGTACATATGAGAACTGATAGAATCTTTTTTTAAAACTTTAAAACAGATTATTATAACACTCCGATTTTGAGAAACAATATACATTGTATATAGCTATACATTTGGTTCATTCTAGTGAAATAATTTCCATACTCTTATTATTTGCAAAAGAAAATAGTCGCTGAATAGTAAAAAGATCAATCAGTAGCTTAACGAGAAGGCTGTAAAATATTTAAAACAAAACCGTTACTTTTAGAAAATCCACCGTGGATTATAAAACTACATCGAGTAATAAAATAACTCTGAATAAAAACTTATTTTAAGTGTCCTGTGTATTACCCGTCTTAACTATCCTTCCTATTAAATACAATGTACCAGTGTATTATAAAAAACGATTATCTTCGGGACAATAATCCCTTAAGCATGACGCAACAATAAGCTACGATTGTCACGGTGGTCTCTAATTTTCAGTATTCGAATGCACTCTAGCAGAAATCTTGTACAAGAAATGAAGACCACCACACGGTAATTGAATTATGTACGAAGCAATAGAAAATATAAAATTACCATCCATGTACATTAAACAAAGTTTATTAATAAATGTAGGAATAGTATGAAAAATACTATAATTCTATATGTTCTAAAATGCATTTCCATCAAGACGTGACGATACAGTCTATCAAGTATGGAATGCATAAAGTTTTAAAAATTTAATAATAGTATCAATAACCTAAGAAGCAGCATGAAAGATGAAAGAATAGTAGCGCAACATGTCATAACATGTTGGTGACATTGTCACAGTCTCTAGCGATTTTTTTAAGAACTGCTTAACATTTACATTAGGGTTAGATATCTATATACATAAAATAAAAACGGGTTGGTACAACACCTATAATTCGAGAATATTTTTTTCTTTGTTTGTTTTGTATGTGTTGTAAATAAACGTATTTTTTCTTTCTTTCTAGATTTGTTGAAACAATTTGGCAGAAAATTCGCAGATTAGGCCCAGGAGTACGACATAGGATACTTTAAATCCTGGAAATAGGGGCATATGATTTTTTATAGCTAGTTAAATATAAACACATAACCTAAAGTCTATTAAAAAGCTCCCAAAAAATTATCAAATAATTTGTATTATAAGTGTTTTTTCAATATCAAATTCATTGTTATAACATAAGTCGTAGTCATGACACCTACTATTTACGGTAGTTGTTTGCTAACTTACAAAAAGTCTATTTACGGGATCACATAAAAAATACAATAGGTCTATAAAGCACCCTCGTATTGCGCAAAGGGCGCGGCTTGCGCAAGCGTCGACCAATGAGAGGTCAATAAATACGATCTCTTTTGTAACAACTGTATGTATTTCGTTTTTGTATAATAGATAAAGGGCCTCATAAAAGTTGGGACTAATATATGAAAATGTATTCTTTGCCACGTTATTTATATTTTCAGTAATGTTCTGTTGTATATAGATTAAAGGCTTATATGTATAAAATTAATTTTATTTTTGAGACTCATACTCATAATGTGTATTTTTTAATATATTTAAGTAAGTATAGTATTTTCCGTAGTATTTTCTATACTTTTTAAGATTTAAGTGTTTTTATTGTTAGTGTTATGGGCTGAAAAGATAGGTTTAATACAAACAACAAGCAAAATAGATAGTTTCCATACTGTTTAACTTTACTTTCCTCTTACTCCGTAGTAAAATGAAAACACGGTATAATCTTAAACTAATATATTAAACTACAATGTCTATAACCAACTACATTACACTTTCTGCTTTATGACGTGAGGCAGGTCGTACTTTCCGCGCACGCACTTTAGCTTCACTCCGGGGCAATCCTTTACACTGGAAAACGAAAATGCTTTATAAATTTATGTAAACTTTAAAAATAAAAAATAAGAGAGATAAATTAGAGGTCAATTTTCTGTTCTTTTCGGCCGTTTGGCCGGACATATCATAAGTCTAGTATATCCTTAGGCTTTGAAAAAATGAATAGTAAAACTTTGCGAAAGTGATATTTTTATCTGCGGATTTGTTGGGGTAATGAGAATTCTTCAGACCGACCGAGTCCCTCCAGTACCGAGTGTAACCCGTCACTCACCGTGCCTGTTTCGCTGGTCTTTGATTGCATTTTTGACTATCGTTAGGTCTCAGGTTCGATTCTCGTGTGAGGCCAAAAAAAATATTGAGATTTAAGTCAAGGAGTTGGCGAAGTTGGTACACCCCTTGCCTCGGAGAGCACATAAAGCCGTCGGTCCTGCGCCTGACCTCTCTTTGGTCCGTCTGTCGTCCCATCGACTTATGAGAGTAAAGGAATGGAGAGTGCACCTGTGTTCGCGCGTACACTTGTGCACTATAATACCTCCTGCGCAGCTGGCTAGTCTGTTAAGATTGGCCACTATGACCTTTAGTGTAAGAGGTCATTACTGCAGGTTGTGTCCGATGCCAGGCACGTACGCCACCATCTCCTCGCCGCTCGAGAGACGAACTAACAAGCACTTGCGGTTAGCTGAGTTTGGCCACGCTGACCTATATAGGAGTAAGAGGTCATCACTCACCGTCCGACCCTGACCAGCACGATGTTGTGCTCCTGCAGGTTGTGTCCGATGCCGGGCACGTACGCCACCATCTCCTTGCCGCTCGAGAGGCGGACCAACACGCACTTGCGGTTCGCTGAGTTCGGCTTCTTTGGCTTTTTGATAAGCGTTTTTAATACTACTCCCTGGAAAGAACAGGAAAATTATCATAAAATGGACGATGTTAAGCTATGATAGATGTTGCCTTTTTCATCATTCGAAGTATTATATAATGAGAACAAACTATTTATATAATGACAATTGGGCAGAATTAAGAGAGAATATAGTTGCATTTACAATTATTGTGAATAATTTGCTTTGTTCTGTTTAGGTATAAATTCAACAAAATGAAAAATAATCTAATGTTTTTGAAATTCAAATTGTATCTGTTTATGTATGCACCAAATAATTTATGGAATGAATAAAGCTCTTTTTTTACAGTTGCGTTATCTCAGAAATAAATAAAAGTGTTGTATGTAGTTACACATATATAACACTAAAAGTGACATAGGTTGTCTCGTATCATTTTGGACGAATCGAATCAATTCTGTACCTTCTGCTGCCGTACCTTCAGATTACTAAAATAATTACCTTAGCAAAAGGGTTTCCATTAAGTGGATTCCTGGACTTCCTGTACTTGATATGTGGTCCAGTCCTGTGCATCTGTGCGAGCGACGCCATGGCGCGGGAGACGAGACCCTGCGTCCATGGTGCAGGCTGGACCGGGGTCAGGGATGTTGCTTGGGTTATCGCTGGAAATAATAATAATAACAATTTGGTAAATGGGCTGGAGTGTTCTATGTATTAACACAGGCGTTTTGCAATGATAATCTAACCTAGAACAGTAAATAATATAATATTGTTTGAAAATTGGTAAACCTTACCAATAGCCTAGAAATGTTAGGTGTTATAAAGACACATCTTCTTATGTAGTGTTAACCTAACTATACTAAATTTGATAAAAATGGAAAACTACTGCAGGTGGAATTAATCCACAATGAATGTAAATCCTACACATTCAAAGAACTAAATATTTTTTTAATAATGAACAGTTAATTTTTGCTCTTGCACAGTCACATTTAAAGTTGGGAATAGAATAAGGCAAAAGAAAATATTTTTCTAACAAAATACCCCAACTCCGATTACATATCTGCCCATAAAATAATTCACTATTCGCAAAATATTTCAATACACTAGGAAGCCAAAAGTGCGAAATTCCCAAAATGCAATTCATAATAGAAATGGTACACATTTGAATTTATTCATGAAAATTTGCTACTTTTGTGCTCGGGAGATAAACCCTTTCATTTAACATTTAATCCCACTACAATTGACACAATCAGGAGAACGCCTCCGACACAATTGTTACAATATACAATAACTGTAGCTGAAAACAAACGGAATAATCTCAATCTTATTCACTTGTGTTAAGAGTTAGTTTGAGAGGAATAGAGGTTGCGGATAATCCGCGAAGTGGCGTGTCTTTTAGCACCTGCTTGTTCTGACATAACGGTTATAAGACCACGGAATTGTTTGTCATTTTGTTGGAAAAACAATATGAGGAAAAGGGAGAAAGTTATAGTTTTATGTAACATGTCCACTATATATAGGTAATTGATAAATAATTAATGGACATTTCACATTCTCCATATTAATTATAATTTACTAGCTATGCTCCGCGTTCTCCGTGAGATTTTCGGGGTTATAAGCATCCTATTTCATTTTCCCGGTCCTAATTACTATCTTCCAACGAATTTTCTGCCGAATTGGCACAGCAGATCTCAAGTTATAAGAGTTGTAAACCCGTCTTTTTTATTTATATGAGATTTTTTCAATAATTTAATAATGTCATGTAAGATTATTGTTAGCAAGATTTTACTGCGTCCTATCTAAAAGTAAGAAACTTCATTTTTTCGATACACTAAAATCTATCCAGAATAAACTTACAAACTAAAAAAACCCTGAAATCGTTCCAAGAATTGTATACCGTGTATTTGAGAATGCAAACGTTTCCCGCAATTTTGGCAATGTCTAACGCCACAATCGCATTGATATAGCGGTATTATGATTGACACATTGGTCTGCTTCGATACGCTTGTCGCACCAAGTGTGGTCCGCTTGATACGAAAGGTGTGCGCGCACCTTTACCACGCCTTTATATTGGTGGGAATGTAGCGGTATATCGAAAGGCCTATGAAGAATTATTATCTATTATTTACCCTTTTAGATGTACCATGAATCTCAATGTATAGAGTTATTTTAAAAAGTCATAATAAAACAAGCATTTAACACTTTCCAGAATTCATTGGATTCATCATTACTAATTCAAATTAAAAATTATAAGTATGGTCAAATATTTAGGGTACCTCAAAATTATTTCCATTTGTAAACAAATTTGATGATTCGATCTATTAGGACGAATCAATAAATTTTATAGTTGGAGTAATTGCTATGGCTATCTTTTTGCTCCATCAATAGGAGAGCGACTAATTTTAAGCACCTTTAAGAGAAATATTAGATAAAAAATAAAGAAAAAATAAACATTAATGCCCGTACATCCCACTAATTTTATGAACGGCTAAGTTGATTGTGTGTCAATCATGCGGATTTTGATGAAATTTCTTAATAAATATTCTTATATTTATTAAGAAATTTCATCTGATAGACTATTAGTTGGATAAATGATAGAATACTTTTTATTGTTCTATAGACCCCGAAATAAAAGCTAGCGAATTTACGAGCATAAGATAGTAACAAATACACTAGTCAATACGTTAGCGTTAACGGAGATTAAGCATTTAGTGGCAAGCAAGTGGTGGCAGAAAGCCTTTACAACCTCCTAGACCAAATAAACAACCCAAAAAATCATTGCTTTTTCTTGGAACAGGTTTCAGAAGTTAGCCATATAATAACCACTAATATATTATACGTGGTCAGTGGCCACTGGCCGGTCACGTCATGTTATTGTTGGGATAAGCTGTGTCGAGGGATTGACAACTTTGCATCTGCCTAGCGCAAATATTTATGTATGGGACAAGTTACAAGAAGACGGCGATATAGAATTTTAACTTAAATCACTTTTAATATTCGTATATCTATTGATATTTAAAGTAGATGTTTATAAGTTTAATTTTTTAATTTTACACCTACATATTTAAGAGAAAAGCAATTTTTTATGATCCTTATGTTAATTTTTCTTATTACCGTACATCTGTTGATATCTAGATAAGTAGATGTATATAAGTTTGACTTTTTTAACTATACACGTAATTAAAAGAAATGAGAAAATAACACTTTTTATGATCTTGATGTTAATTCTGTTTCAGTTTGTAATTTGTGTAATAGTTATGTATGAATAAATAAGGTTGAAACAACTATATCATGGAGGTTTAGATTAGTGCCCTATTATTACACAGAATGGGTATTTAATTCCTTATATTTAGAGTTTACAATACCACGCTATTTATCAACATAATTTAAGTGATTTTAGAGGTAATATATCTAAAGTCAAACTTAAGGGAATTAAAAATTAATCCTCTTAAATCACTAAAACATTATCATCTAAGTTATTAATTATAAAGATATAAAACGCGCCCGCTCCTGCCCGTCACTGGACGCGCGTACCTGCTCTTTTTGCGGATTATAATCCGGTAATAGTGGGCATTGTCCGCAGATGACGGACAACGTTTGGAAATTATCTACTGTCATATTCAGGGCTGTCGCAGATAGTCTTTTTTTAACCAACTACCAAGAAATTAAGTTTATCTGCAGTAATTTTTAAAATGCTTACTTCAGAAAATGTTGAAAATAATATTGTATAATGTCTTGTGTTAACGCACGTAGTAGGTTATATAGTATGAAACAGTTTATTCGAATCTTAAAACATATTTAAACCTAAAGCATAATACCTTTTAAACCTAAAACATATGGAAATTAAAATAATTTTCGAAATATCACTAATTTTTAAGTACCCAAAAACTTCGATGAGTCACCCTTAAAATAATATAAAAATATGAAATAATTAGTGCAAATATGAAAAAATAATGGGGGGCTTAACAAGATAGTACAGAAATGTAAACCTTAAAATCCAAAAAAATAAATATTATACTAGTCTAAACTTTGACAAAGTGGCAGCCCTACGACCATTACTCTTGTTACACTTGCGTGCAAAAAAACTGGCACCGAAAAAATAATAGGCAAGAGTTGAGCTACGGGAGCATTGTGTCTTCCCAGAAAGTTGTAAATCATATTTGTATAAGTAAATGGCACTCAGAATGCAACATTATCAGATAATACTAAGTCTTTTTCGCAATCGCCACCGAAAAAAATGGTCATTCATGACGAAGCCCGAACGCACATGTAATCCCAACTGAATTGTCATGTTGTAATTTTTCATTCTCGGAAGGTGGAATTAGAGCAAAGGATTGAAAGAGACGTCACACTGGACAATATATTCGAGAAACTTCTATTTGGTCAAAAATTAATAACATTTTTTCTGATAATAGGCACACGTCTACGCAGTAGTGAAAAGATAACATAGCTGTGATGGAGGAATGCAATTATGCTGAATTTTGGATTACTCTTTTTTCAATCATCTGTTATTCGATATTGGAATGTAGAAATTATTCTTTTTTTATTATCTAAGCACTTACTCAAACATGCGAAGTATCTATAGGCCTTTTCAATCAATATAAGAATTTTTGACATGAGCTGAACTAAATATCTCTCTAGGTAGGTTCGACAGGTTTAAATCTACCTAAATATCAACTATCTTCAGATTCAAATTATACGAGCTGTTTTGCACAGCTTCGCTCCCGTAGCATAATGTTATATAGCTTATGTTACTCGTGGATAATGTAGCTTTCGAGTGGTTTAAGAATTTTTCAAAATCGGTCGAGTATTTTTTGAGCCTATTCATTACAAACAAACAAAGTTTTCCTCTTTATAATATTAGTGTAGATAAAGAAAAACTTATTTTACTGTAAGTAACCGTTACATATCTAAAAGGATTTATAGCACAGAAGTGCACAAACAGAATCGCAGAAACTGACATAAACAATCATGCATGAATGTATTCAAAAACATTATTTACAAATCCGCCCACAAACTAAGACGCACTCATCTACAAACGTATTAGCCATGATAAGCCAACTTCCTTACAAAAAAATGACCACAATGGACAATGTATGAGAAAGATTGCTACATTGGACTCCCACGCATGCCGCGCAGTGCAAACTTAACCCGTTATTTTTGTAGGGGTGGCCTGTTTTCACTTTTCAGTATTAATGGTAAGTGTTTTGTTTGGCGTTAGAAGTGTTGTTTTATTTGGATGTATAAATAAGGTGATATTTCCAACTTTATTAGGTTTGTCAAAATTGATCGTATTATTTCCAACGACATTGATATAGAGCATTTAAAATCATAAACCACTTATTTAATCTATGTTTTATAGTTTTGTAGGCAAATCGTTTTAACTTTTCAGTCAAGAAATATTAAGGTTTAAAGTTTAATTGCCAGAGTTTTTATTTAAGACACATTGATATTGAATATGAATATCTGTTATTTTGTAATTCATTTGTGGTTTACAATAAAGAGTTTATTATTTATTTATTATTATTGATATTATAAAGCGAAAGAGCCCAAATTATCCAACCAACGGAATGATTTTGAAAATTTCTGTTTAGCGTAGGCAGGTTCACGAGGAAGTCTAAAGAATGTAGACTATCTAGTATTATGCCAATATTTGCGGCAGAGCTTGTGAAAAAGTGAGTAGTGTGTATACTACATACTTGCATATTTCAAGTCATTGAAATGGCGTTGGTAAACAATTTCAGACATCTTGAAAATTAAAACATATGCCAATAAAACCGAGCATATTCACGCGGCTTTCTGCCTCCAATATAATTTATTTTTCCTATTTGTGTGTTGTCCGAACGTAAATGATTAACGCATCAATTGAAACCATATTTAGGTCACATTTTACTCCCATTATCTCAAAACTATCCATCATTTTAACTTCAATTGAATTCGTACTGACCAAGGAATGCCTGTCCTCATATCTATAGACACCATTTACCACAGAATTGATATGTAGATATCACAATATGAATAGACACGTCGCTTCAATTAGAGGTGGCGGCTCTATTGACTGGCACAAGGAACACTTTTGTGAGGTGTTCTGAATGAAATCGGCGACCAATCTGCAAATCACTGCTGAATGCAGGGGCTGGACACCTTTGGTTGACGCTTTGAATGCAAATGGACAGACAACTTCATAGAATACATTGATGCAGCGGTTTGAATTGCGCACTTTAGCATGATACATACGTGACTTTAAAGTGTTTTATTGTACTTACAATGATTGAACTCTACACATATACGTGATACATTACGTATAATATTACAATATTAAAACAGTTCAGATGAACTTCATATATAGGTAACAGAAGTTAAAGAAAGACTCGCAAAAACGGAAGAAAAATCCATTATTTATTTTATACTTTATTTTAGCCTTCAACGAAACAAAGTTTAATTTATTTTTTGAGAGTCTCATATGAGATTTCCGTAGCGTATGTAAAGACTTCTTGTGCGTAAAACCTTTGCAAATGTTGCAATGTTTTTTGATTTAAAAAACGATCCCATGAAGTTTTATTACCCCCGGATGTTGTAAGATTTCATAATAAACGCTTCTATGTACATCTTCATAGTCCCTACTAATATTATAAATTGGAAATATTGTATATTTGTTATTCTTTCAGATAAAACTACCTCACGTATATAGATCGAACTTTTAATTTCACGCCAGATATAGGCTAAAATTTATAATTTCACGAAGTAGAAAATATAGGCTGAAATTTATAATTTCACGCCAGACGAGACCGTGCTTATTTTAAATAAAGAATCGTGTTGAAAAATCGATTACAATATTTTTAATTCCCGTTAACTTAAATTTGCAATCTTTCTTAAAATTTTACTGGTATCATTAAAAAGGTGTAACACATCGGCAAATAGCACAATATGCGTAGCGTTAGGTGTGGACGGCGAGATTACCGGACTGGTCAGTTGCTGACTCATGCACCCTTGCGACACAACCCTTATTTATGAGTAGCGACAGCAAAACACGAAATATTTATGAGTTGATTGTGATATCAAAACGTTTGAAGACGTAAACCGACATAACTCATATTATCGGTGAAATTCAATCAGTAATTTATGAGCCAGAGTAACAGAAAATTGGTAATTTTGGTTTAGTTCTTCCAAGAGAAACTGTAGCGAACATTTGAACGAGATTTTATGCCACACAAAATGGTATTCATGTCCTTCAAATTAATAAAAACAATCGATGATATTTCACACACATTTTGTTTTATTAAAATCATTGAAAACCCGCAATTAAATACCCTATACATGTTGGTAATCTTTTATTCATCTTATAATCTTAGATCTGCTGAACCAATTCGGCAGACAATTCGTAGGGAGATAGCTTAGGATCAAGACAAGGACATAGGATATTTTTAATGCTTGAAATCCCACGGTACGGTCTATACACGTAAACCGAGGGGCACAGCTAGTTTTAAATAGTGTAAAACGTTCTTATTTGCTAACGGTACGTCACTCTGCGGACATAATCCCGTTGAATGCGGAAGGGTTCGCTAAAAGACGGGCGCGATGGTCCCCAAAATATTATAAAACTTTGGCGATCGAAAATCAACTCTATTTCAAAGACGTAAGACTTCATTTACATTGAAATGCACGCAGCTGCACAAATGACGCAGATGTCAGGCAGTTATGTGCTATTTCCTATGTATTTATGTATTTTTATATCATTAAGTTTATGTTGGGGTTGTGGTATATGACAGTATATAAAATTTTATGGGGGGTTAACGGTAAGCAGCCTATAGATTTTGATGTCTTACGACCGTTAAAATATATACCAGCATTTTTTGCATCCGTTAACTCAGAGGTTGGTTTTCAATAGTTTCAGAAGAAGGCCAAACAAGGCCTATGATATAAATTACAAATTGATACTTTAACTTATTCTTGAGTTCGCAATAATTTATCTTTAAACTTAAAGAACCATAAGAAAACTGAATTTTTATTGAATGAATTTATAAAGCCTCTGTCTATATAAAATTACGTTACGGAAGCGAAGCCGCGTAAATCAGTTATTCCATACTAATATTATGTATTAAATTCAAATAAATTTATGAATAATTTTCTTTATTTAAAGCATCACTTTTAACTTTACCATCCAATTATGAACTATTGAACTATATTCATGGAAATAAAGATTTTATTTCATTTCATTTCCACTCACTAGGTTATAAGTAACAATAGATTCGGATCATAATTTGAAGTTGCGCATAAAGAGGGTGACTTTATTCCTATTGAGGAATTTCTTTCAGGCATTTTGTGGTTAAGTTATATTGCAAGAGAACAGAAAAGACAAATTGCATACATTGGATAGAATGCATAGACAACACTTCATTTCACACATACATAGACAGACAAGAGATATACATTAAAATATCACAAACAAGTGCAAGTAGGCAGCCTTATCGCTGAAGAGCAATAACTTCCAGGCAACCTTAGGATATAAGAAAAGTGAAATGATTTTAGTGCAGGGACATGAATTAATGTTTCAATGAAATAAAATTAAATAATTATATTTACTTTAAATTATTCATAAATAGACTACAATTAATAACTAGACGGACAACTGAGTGTGTGCTATACGATGTGTGATGCAAAAAAAATCCTGTGTCAGCATCAATAAACACAATATAGGTTAATAATAATAAAATACATTACATCAAAAATAATGATAATAACTTTTTGCCAAAAACGGATCCAATTTCCTCATACTAAGATCTAGAAAATATCTTTTAAACTATATATTCAAAAAAAAATTAAAATGTATTCAAATTGTTTTATGAATTCGGTTTTTATCTTGTAAAAATTTTGTTATATCCATGTAATAAAAGTGGGTCATAAATAACATAATAACATTATACAACATTATTGTTCCCAATCTCGATAAGCGCCAGGGACCTAGAGGAAAATTGTTTGCAGTTCCAGTCTCACGCACTAATGTCTTGAAATTTGCACCCCTTACAAGGGCATTAAGAATCTTGAATTCCGTGTGTCGTAAGATGGATCTGTTCAACTGCATGATGATGGAGTTTGAAATAAAAGTGTACAAATATTTGAGTTACTAAAAGATGTAAGTTTCTACATTGTTGTATTAGGCTAAGCCTGTAATAATAATGTATGATTTTTTTTTTAATAAATAAATAAAGTAAATAAATAAAAATTATTTTCTCAATTGCATTGTATGTCTCTTTAACTGACTTTAATGCACCATGAATGTTATGGAATAATCTCTCTACATCTTATAAGAATTAAATCACAAGTTTTATTTTACTTTATATATTGAAAAGTTAAAAATGTATGGGTTACTTACCTACATTTTCTGATTCATTACTATATTACCCAGATCTTTCAAATATTAAAGCTGTTAATATGTTTTAGTACAAATTTTACTTCTAACTAGGGTATTAATATTTATACACAAACAATTGATACATACAAGTTATATATAAATGGCTGAAAAACAATAATGACTTTAGATAATATATCATAAGTATAATCTATTTGTAGTTTATTTTGTAAAAGTTAATGAATAATTTTGATAATCAAGCGATGGCTATACAATGAACATAATATAAAAATGACTGTACATACAGTATTTTTAATAGATAGAAATGAATAAAAATAACATTATTTTACCTTGAAAATTGTTGCACTGAGCTCTAATACCGACTGAGAGAAGAGACAATCCTTTTCTAAAAAAGTTCATCTAAAACAAAACAAATATTAGGTTAGAATCCTAAATTTAAATCAACTACAAATATGTTACAATTATTGAAAATTCAGAATTAAAAAGTAATGTACTCGTTTACCTTATTTAAATTAAAGATAAATATTTAAAAATATTATCCTAAATTCTTTTTTACGATCACAACATAACCTGAAATTTTTGAATCTGACGTTTGACAATTAAATGACATTTGTATGACTTGTTTAAAAATCACGCGACTTTCTTAAATTCAAGTTTATATACCATCCACTGATGTTCTGTGTGAAAACTTGACGTTGGCAAATTCCGTCTGAGACAGGAGGGCCAGGAACAAAAGAAGAAGAAGAAATTCAAGTTTATTGAATTATACAACTTAAATTTAAAATATATTTAAAAATGCTTATTATCTTCAATATTTAAAGGAATTAAGTAATACATTGTAAAAAATAAAGCTTTAGATATAGTTTTAGATGAAACACTAGATGGCGCTTTCTCAAATAAAATAAGGCGCCATCTAGTAAGTATTAGAGCAAACTTTAAGAAAAAAAATTCTAAAACTTCATTCAACATTGAATGTCTTCAAAAAAATTCATAAAAATTATTTATAGTTTTCGTCATAAAATTTATGTTTACATAATTAAATGATATGGTTTTCGAGATGGACATTATATTTTTGTAATGCGATTTAAAATTTTATTAACGCTGTGGTCAGTGCCAGGGTATTATTTTTATTTTTATTTGTATTTTGGACAGATCATAATATTAATTCCGACAGCTATAACAAGCCTTTGAAAATGTGCCAAGAACATTTGAATCTGGTAAAATACAAAAGTTCTTAAGTATTTCATGCATTACGATCGAATTAAAAGTTGAAAGCAAATCTCTTAAAGTTTTATTGGCTCGTTCCATTCGACTTTGTCATTTATATGGGAGTTTTAACATAATTCTCCACTGAGCTCGTGAATTAAATCTTTTACGGTATTGTTTTAGCTTAGCCGGAGTTTATTTTCACTTTGTGTTGCGTTTAGTACTCAATGAATACGTTTATTTGAGACGATTATATCTTGTACTTAGCTTAATGTAATGTGTTAAGTTTATGATACGTTTTAAGGATATATTTTAGATTTACATTTATAGGTGTTTTATGGATGGTTAAAATTCAGTTATACACGACCAACTGTGGAACATTTAAAAAGGATACACAAGTCTAATTTTGTTCAGATAGAAAGTGACATTTAATAAATAATTTCCAACAAGTATTCTAATAAGAAAGTTTATGTATAGAGTATGGACAAACTCATTGCGTTATGCTTTGAAAAAACTTTAATGCAAAATTTTGAAAAAAAGTTTGGTAATTTTTTATGCTTAGTAAGGTTAGTGAAGCTGAACGACAATTCCTCATTTGAAATTCAATTACCTCTTCTTATTTTGAATAATGGGTAGGACTTATTTTCCGAGGGATAGGACCATTTTTTGGGGAGGTGTATAATAGGAGAGGCATCATACAAATTTTAAGCTTGCCTCAAACACCTCAGCAAAAATAGTCCTAGCCTTCGTACTATTAGTAGTCAAAGCCTTTTTAAACGATTTAATCATAGATGAACTTAAACTTAACTCTAGGAGAAGCCTATTTTACCTGTTCAATTATATTTCTCAACTAGCTGGTTCCATCCACGTGGTAAAATAAAAAATGGTGAAAGATTTTTTAAAATCGGTCCAGTAGTTTTTGAGCCTAATCATTACAAACAAACAAAGTTTTCCTCTTTATAATATTATTGTAGTGTACATTTAGAAGTGTAATTAATAAATTGTAGTAATTAGGTGAAGGTAAATAAAACAACACGTTAAGTTTGTATGAGATCTATTTGACAGAGGTAGGGCTGCCGGCGGTGGCACCAGTAGTCCCTCAGACCGCGGTTCACAGCATCCATGGCGGCGCAGTGGGGCTCCTGAGGGTCATCACTGGAACGAAGGGAACTAGATCAGCAATTATCTCTTAAGAAGATAGGGAGAGAATAATGGGAAATTGGGAGAGGAATGGGATGGGAATATTAGCAGACCTTCAAAACAGGAGCCACTGAAAATCAGTCTTGAGGTTTTATCCTCAAATTTGGCTGAGTGGTTATCTTTTTTTTTAAAAACAACGCCTCTTTCTTATTATTATTTTTTGTAATGTCTGTGTTGTAGTGGTGATGTTATAAAAAAAAAGAATACAGGCCTCCGGGCACCCGCTTACAGTATGAAACACAGTGCAATACTGCTTCACGCCGATCTTCTGCTGGGGGGGTACGTACTATGCTCGGCTCCCACTCTTTTATTGCTAAAGATGTTATCCAGCGGAGTTACCCTCTGTCGCCTCTTACGACATCCACGGGTAGAAATGGGGTGGCGACACATGTATTTATACCTGTCGCCACACGATGATCTACCACTTAAGTAATATAAAACTAACGTAGTTTTAATATAAGTAATTGTTTTATGAGCGTACTTAAACGAGGCAAACGGAGAATGATTTTAGTAATTTGTTCGTTAATGCACCGCGCTGTGGATCGTAAAGGTTTCAGCATTTTAAGCTTGCAATAAGTTTGAGAACTTATATTATTATTAAAGTTTGAGAACGTCAAGTGATAAGTGTTTGATTTCTAAAATAGATAATGAAGTTTATTAATGACTAAATCAATATATGAAAACATGTTTACCTATATCCTTGTCCGTTCTCTCCAACCCACGTGTGGAATCCCGTGTTCGTGATATCTTCATCTGTTTAGAAATGACACAATTAAGGCGTTTGTTCTCGTAAATATAATAAGAAATGGTAATAATATATACGGAGCATTTAAAATGCTAGTGTTTCTGTGGTCGGCAGTAATTTTCCCGGTGCGAGTTTGGTCTAATTTACTCCGAAGTTTAAGCTCATTGGAGGTTGGCAACATTAACTAAAACTTGGCTTGCAAACTATGTGACGCGATTTATGAAAAGGTCAAATGCAGTTTAACACCTTTATCGGAATTCCGATAACTAAAATTAAATTTTTATAAGCTTTTAACTGTATCAAAAATATCGCATTAAAATGAAGTCCTGATATTATCATTAATGTCAGGTTAATAGCAATTATAGCGTTAATAAATATAAAGCAGGCGAGGCGTGAAAAATAAACGAAATTACGATAAATCGCACATTATCTCCAATAAACTCATTTTCAATTATCGGGAGAGTTCGCGAAATTTATAATCTGGATAAAATATGGCGACTTGCGTTGTGGCGGGAAATGATAATGCGTTCCATGATTTATTAGTTTTGCTTATCTATAAATAAGCATATATATCTTGTACATAGGCCGTTTGTATTCATTTGAATATGTTCATCAATTCACCTTTGTACTATGCACTTATTCATTCTTATAATTAATTTATACGATGGTTATTATAAACCTTTTCATAATTAACAGTTAAGTTCTATCCTGCATTTAATATAAATAAATATTCAGGGACAATTAACATTACCCCATCTAGCACAAAACTAAGCATACTTCAACACACTTTTTTGTGAATACATACATACTATAAATAAATTAACACACAGACAGTAGAAAGTTACAATGCTTATCACAATAATTTTCTACTCGTGGAGATCGAATCTACACCCTCCGGCGCAAAGGACCATTGCTACAATGCGCCAATCGGGTCGAAAAATATGTTACATATTATAAGCTCGTAAAATACCGTAAATGTTCTTCCAGATCTTGTAATCCCCGACGTTGGTGATGCCCAACCACACCACCAGCACGTTATCCGTGTTCGTGACACTGGGGTAGTACATCCCTCGGACCAGCTTTTGGAGGAAGTTGAACTCCTCCTGGAATAAAAATATTAATCTTTATTTGATTACTTTTGCTAATATTTCTGTTCTTGAAAGGATGAGTTGCAGCTATAGTGTATAGTGTCCCTAGGTATAGAAAGGCAGTTTCTGTTGTTTCCATTGTTTTTGGGGAGACGAACCAAAAGAAAATACGAAAGAGCAAATTATTCAGTATATTAGTAGGGCAACTGGTAGTAACGACTATTATCTGTGGCATTACTGCCATTTATTTTTGTACAACTCTTTTACCTAGCCTAGCTTTCACGTAACTTATAATATAACCCGTCAATGGTGAGTGGACCCATAATTGACACATGAACATTAAGAATGTTATATATGTGTGTTGTCAAATCTAAATGAAATAAAAAAATGGTCAGTTTTGTTTCCTTTATTTACGGCAATTATGACATAAGAATGATAACTGTATTTATATACATCGTAGCACTCAAAAAGATAAGGCGATTTCATCCACTTGTAGGTTTTCAGAAATATATTTTAGCTAAGTGTTCGAAGCTATGATATATTCGAAACGGATCTTTTATAGTTGAGGAGTTTAGCGAAACTTGCAAAGTCTGATCTATTGGAGATTCGCTATCTTGTTACTTCTACGAAATTGGATGAACAACGTAACTTTAACCTTAAGCTGATCCAACTTGGACCATTAGTATCGTGTTTGGGCACGTTGTTATATACAAATATGGCACTTTGGACGTTGGGATTCATTTATTTTTTAAGTAATATAATATAATAATATATAGTATTCAGGAGCATTTAATACTACGCCACCTAGTCCTGAACTAAACAAAGCTTTTACAATCAGAAGCATTTATATCTGACCATGGGCAGATTAGCAAAAATATCTGCTGCAAGGATGAGTTTAATAATATCTGACTCACGTACACAGCAAAAATATCTGAAATCAATAATATCAATATAATATCAGTGCACAAGTGTGCAAACACAGGTGCCCTCTCTATTCCTCATACTCTAATAACCCGATGGGACGGAAGACTGGCACGACCGGAGAGAGTTCAGGCGCAGGACTGATGGCTTTACGCGCTCTCCGAGGCACGGGGGTGTTCCAGCACCGCCAACTTCCAGACTCAGGACTAAGATTTGTTTGCAGAAAAATCCCAATAACATTTTTTGTTGTTAAAAATATGTTTGTGTTTAATAGACTACGGCAGCGAAGGGGATCAGCTAGTAGTAAATAACTCTGATGATATGATACCTGAGATCTAGGCACAGCCAGGTGGCCGCCATCGTCCGAGCACTGCTCGTTAGCAGCAGGCCAGGATTTCGAGTTGTACATCAACCGGTACGCGGTTCCGAGAGATTTGTTCACGATGTAACCTGGAAGTAGATAGATAGATATAGATGGAAGTAAATATCATAAGACTCCCCAAGAACTTGTATTCGGCACATTAATATATTTATCTACGTCAATTTCAATAGTATATGTGAACATATCATTCTTATTCAAAACATATTTTGCATAAAGTTAATACAGAACATGGGTATCTTTTGTTGTATTATCACACTTGAACCAGACATTTTTATTTAGCAAACATTTTGCTAGGGGATTATAAGATCGGAGCCTTGCAGAATTAACTTACTTCCTCTAGTCTTCTTGTATGTTTGACATAAGATTTAAAAATTTTAATTAGTGGGTCCCAGGTATTAGAGTCTCAAACCATATTCAAGAAAGTACTCGCGTCAAAATAAACACATTAAAATACTTATAAAAATATTTAAAAAATAAATAAAATATACCTTTGGGCACTCCACACTGTACGTGGCTCACAATCAAGAAGAGAGCAGCAATTTGAAACCTGCAATTTTATGTTCAGTAAAACTTCATGCATTTTTATACATGGCTTTAAGGTTGATTAAAGGTAATGTTGCGTATACTGAGTTCGGTTTCGTTATTTTATTTTAAAACAGGAAAGAATATTATAACTGAAAGTGTTAAAGACAAAATATAGATTCCACCCTTAAATTATGCAGAAAAGTAAATACTTTAGTTATATTTTTTTATGGTGGGTTTAAAAATATTTTATTTTTTTTTTACAATTTGATATAACTTTTGACAGTCATATCAAATTGAAAAAAAAGATATAATAAACACGATCGTTATTTGTTTATATTACGAGATTTCTTAATATTAATTACCTATTAAATTTATCTAAATCAAAGTGGAAGTAAAATTATTGATACTTATACTTTTATAACAGTGTGGTGAAACTACTACATAAAGAAAAACAATGATATTTCATAAATTCGTTTCACGCTCCACTCGGGGACACTCTATACGCTTGATTAATAATTATATGGCTATACTAGCTTTTGCTTAATTTGTGCGATTAACTGTACATTAAATATTAATTTAGCAGAAATATAATTCCCTTACCTCATGTTTATAAATTGGAATGTGGCCGGTTTAATGAATCCGCCCTGGAACAAATGAAATTAATTTTATTTAAAGTATTCATTATAATTTGCTATTATGGTTAATTAAACCAGTTCTCACCGGATTATAAAAATATTATAAAAACCGTTTTTAAAGATTCTTAGACCCACGTAAACAAACACTAATATCGTACTAATATTATAAATGTCAATATTTACAAATTTGAATGTCTGTGTGTCAATTTCGTCGTAACTATCAAACGGATGTTGATAAAATCTACATTAATATTATAAAGAGGAAACTTTTGTTTGTTTGGTTGTAATGAATAGGCTCAAAAACTACTGGGCCGATTTTAAAAATTCTTTCACTATTCGAAAGCTACATTATCCACGAGTAACATAGGCTATATTTAATAGGCTATTTAAATAACGTTATGTAACGGGGGTGAAGCCGCGTGTATAGTATAAAGTAAGGCAATCAGCAGAATTAGGTGATAGGATGCCTTTTATTGAACTATCGATCCCGAATTTTACGCGAACGAAGCCGCGAGTAGGAACTAATATTTCATAAAACAAGCTTGAACCCTCTAATTGGTTTTAATTTTTTGTAAATTCTATACACCTCAATTTTTCACTTCAGCCGATAACACACATGACTACAAGTATGTTTTATTATTATTATGTTTACATGAAAAGTATTATATAAACAATTATCATATCTCCATGAAACGGATATAGTTCAAAGCCCTCCCGACCTTGCTCCATTTCAATCTTAAGTAAATAAACAATTTTATCTCAACCCACGTGCCTAGACATTTAACATTGTAACTTATAAACAATATGCCCAGTACTTGTAAAATAAAATGAGTCGTTTTACTTACGGACAGCTGTACAATGACCTACTAGGCGTAAGTCTAAAGCGTATCTATACTAATATTATAAAGCTGAAGAGTTTGTTTGTTTGAACGCTCTAATCTCAGGAACTACTGGTCCGATTTGAAAAATTGTTTTAGTGTTAGATAGCCCATTTATTGAGGAAGGCTATAGGCTATATGTATGCCCGATATGGGGCGCAGTCTATAACAAACGTGGTGTTAACATAAGTAGGTTCTGATTAGTTGATTATAAACGCTCATAAATGAAAATGATTGGTATCTGATTCTTAGAGAAATCGCGCTTAGAAAATTCATAATACTTGTGTTCTAATAACATTTTGGCACTATCTATAACTATTATCACTATCAAAACCAAGATCAACGATCTATAATTAAATAAAGAAACCAACGGCTTATAGAAAAGTTTAAAACGAGAAACACAATCGTTTTCTATTTATATTTACATTGATTTCAGAATAAATACAGCGAAGTCATTGACATGCCCTTATGTATTATACGGATAACGTAGCATTGTGCTCATTTCACTATCGCAAGCGGTCGACTTACATAACTATTTACGTGTAAACAATTTATTTAGATCTAGCTCATCCTCGTGGCTTCGCTCACGTCAAATGTGGGATTTATAGATAAATAAACAGTATCACCTAAACTAGCTAAAAGCCTAAATTTCATAAAAATCCGTTCAGTAGTTGAGTCGTTATTGATTAACAACAAACAAACTTTATAGTAATACTAGATACTAGATCCACGCGTAGAAATTTCCCTACAGAAACAATAAGTATGTGATTAATATTTATCCATTTTATAAAGTCTCTCTTTGCCACTTCGATCCATGGTTCGTGATTGTGTAACAACATAAGAAAGGACAGGGATTCTTCAGTTTCAGACCATACGAAATCCAATAGCCGTATAAAACCAAACTAGGACAGAAGTTCTGTGAGTCAAACTCAATTTCAGCTCCGAGTATGCTCTTAATTCCTTCAACGAAACGTCTTCAGAAGCCACTAATAGTCACGTAGTGTCGTTGTTTTTGGAAAATGTAAATAGGTAAGCGGGACAAGAGTCAAGGATAATGAACCATAATATAGAAGAAGCTATCAATCATTTAAATTATAGGAGTCACTCGTTTTTTCATAGATAGATCATGGTCGTGTTTAAAAAAGTTATTACATTTGAAGAAGGGATGCACAGTACTTTCATATATCCCATATCTTCTGTCAACTCTGTACTTTTCGGAATATTTTTGGAATCCTTATGATTATATTGTTAACAGATGCATATGACTTTGAGTTTCTTAACTAAATTGGTTTTTCGATCGCTATAACTGTAAAATGTCAATACACATCTGCATAGAAATAATATATTTAACTGTAACAAATTAAGACTATACGTTTCAGAATCTTATATCTTCTGTGTAGTACAGAGTAAACAGGAAGTTAAAGTGGTTCAATACTTTTGTATCTCTATTTTCAAAAGTTATCGAAGGTATCGCTATGCCTTTTAAACATTTTATAATAATTAAAAATACAGAGTTATTGCATTAATTCAAAAAGAATTTATCCATTCAGAAGAACTCTTTCGTAGCCAATATCAATTTCAGTCAGTCTCAATTAAGTCAGTCATTGTTACACGTGTTCCTCAATGAGGTTACATCGCAGTTATAAGCCGTTATGTACTCCCATTTGGCGGGAACCCAACAGGATCCACGTGTTAGCTCAGGGCTCTCTTTTATACTAACAATGCAATGAGAGCGATATGCAAACTTTTCGGTGAATTATGAAACGCAATGCTATGCCGTTTTACATTCCGTTATTCAAAATTTATTTATTTATTTATATATTGGCACAACCAACAGCTTATAGGCTAAACTATTTTAATATAAATTATATAAAATAATACATATTTCCTAGCCTATTTGCTAATAATAGGTGTGAAACAGCATTAATTATTTAACACGCTCGCGCTATGTTAATAGAAAGTGAAAAAAAAATGAAAATTAAAAAAAAACAAAAATCAAAGCTTAAACAAATTAAAATATTTTATAAATAACCTTTAAACAACAAAAAATATTTAAGTAATAATAGGAAAAATATATCCTACTAGGCGTAAGTCTACTGTGATACATTGTACTTTACAATAGTAATAAGAAAATATTTTATTAATTACTAGCTGAGCTCCGCGGTTTCATACGCGTATATATACCCCGTTCCCTTAGGATTTTCGAGATAAACACTATCCAGTGTCATTCCTGGAGTTTCAAAGAATCTCTGTACTAAATTTCACGTAGTTTTGAAGCCTATTCAATACAAACAAACAAACAATTCTTTCCTCTTTATAATATTAAGTATAGATTTGAATAAACATAACAACACTTTCGTAGATATTTTTTTATTTTTAATCAACATCATAATATGATTGTTTATTTTTGATAACTTTCACGATTAACTCAGTTGTTTTACTATACTTTGACATTTACGATCTTCGCTTAATGGAAAAAATTCAATAGAACGGTATGCTTGCATGGTGAAGCATGAATATTAATGCTACAACAGTAGCTACGTTGTAATAGATTTGTTTTATCATAAGCAACAATTGGAAAGTCATGGGGACTGCCAACAGTGAAAACTTATTACAATGAATTGGAACCGACTTGCAAATCTTCTTTCTTATGAGATTTTGCCAGGAACTGTTGCAAATAAATAAACATGCTATGCAAATGTATAAATGAATTGCCGTTGTTTAGAATCCGTAACTGAGTTTGTATTTAAAATATTCTTATAATCCAACTTTCTACTAATATTTTAAATTAAAGTTTGTGATGATGCTGACGTTTGTTATTCTTTCACGCAAACAATACTGAACAGATTATAATGAAACTTTTTAATATTCTTGATAGGTAAGGGATCGCAAGTTACGGTGGTTTTTGAAAAAGACTATAGTATAAATCGGAATTAGTAGATATATTAACGTCCAACCTCTTCGATTACAAACGAGAAAGTTTGTATATTTCAAAATACAAACACGCACAAATTGAAATTAATAACAACCACATGCCATAAAATAAAAAAAGAAAAAAAAACAAAAAATAATAAGAAAGAAGACGCTGCAAGCTAAAAAAAAATATGTCTTTTTACGATAGCTATGAGCTTAATATTATTAACAACGAAATTATTTAGGGTCATGTCGCGAAACGTAAGCAAACAACGGAATAACAATCGGTTCTATCCAATAAATAAATTTTTTGAAATAATATAAATAGTCCTCTCACCTGTCTATTATTAATATCACAGAATTATAAATAACTACAATAAATAAAAATACACGTCTTGTCGGCCTGTCGCCAAAACTGTGATAGCCGTTGCTTAAACGGGTTTATAACGGTTATAATAAACAAATATAAGGCTGGCGATGGACTTACGGTTTTGCAGTAATAAAGAAATTTCTAGAACAGTGGTGGATTGTTTTGTTTTTTTTTAACATAAAAAAACACAGTGATGGCTTTAATAATAATAATCTTACGGAAGTGACCTGAGAATTATGAACTATACGAGAAACATAATAATTTATTTGTTGCCAAAATTTTTTACACATTAAATTACGTCTTACATTTATCTATGATATACATAGTTTATTAAAATTATCATTTTTTGGATTATAAATGAACAGTTTACAATAATAAACGCTATTATAGAGGTAATAATAGTATCAGTTGGTATTTTAAAAGTTTTATCAAGTACATTATAAGGTTTTAATTCTAGACTAGTGTTTTTATAATCCTGACATTAAATTTCTTTTCTTATTCCTTATTTTGATTTTTATGTCATTTCATGACTGTTTATTATCATAAAATGATAAATATTTTATGAGAATTTAACTTGAATGTTAAAGCGTCGTGTACAATTTTTTGTGAATCTAATTGTTATCGTAGTTCTTTATTTGAAACATAGAGTTAATAAATAATTTCATAAATAATAATATTTGTGAAACGACTAGTGTTTAGACGGCCTTATTTCTGTCACGCTATCCCCGATAAGAGATCTACTTTGTATCTGCATGTAAAAATGTGATTTATGCTTGTGATAATCACGAATTAGGAAAGTGTCAATAAAATCGAAACGACATACTAAGAAATTAACTGTTATTTTACCTAAAAATATAAAATCTATACAGGGTGTCCCAAAATTCAACGATAATACGGCACCAGGTGGTGGGCCTACTCATAACTACTTGAGGAAAAATAAAATAAAAATTCAATCTAACTTATTTTTTAAATTATAAAAAAAATTTGATTTGCTTCAAAAAATTTCACCTACTAAGACATGTTTTGTTACCATGTCCACTATTTTACTAATATTTCTAACTTTTCTTTTGTATTGGAAACTTAAGTAGCACTGCTATCCACCACAATCATTTAAATACCCAGAATGCATGTAGTTTTTACATAAAAAGCAATTGAAATTGTATTTTTCTCTAAAATTTCGAAAGATTTTTACTTTCAGTCAACTTTGATTCATTGTGGTGTAAAAAAATGTATAGTCACCACTATGGCAAGTCTTATCCAAAAGTTGGCGCATCTATTCAAGATTATAAAATGGTAAAATAACATAAGAAATCAGCCAGAACAACCATTCTAACTATTTTTAACGAGAAGAATCAATTTTCATAAATTGTTAACATTAATACTTTTTACTGAGAAATTCCTAAATTACAAAAGATTAATTACTGTTTTCAAATCAGTACGCTATAATCCTTTATTTATTGTGCAAAGTTTCGTATTTTTGGCTTTGATTTTTGGACTGGATTAAGCGATCTGCATACTGAACTGAACTTGGTATTATCTTGGACTCTGCTTGTGTGAACTAGACTTTTTGCATATTTTGAACCGTTTAGCATGCCGGTACCCTACACATCGTTGTAATACGCTATTATGCATCTCATTTATGGAGTAACTCCATGCAATGATTACGCTGCCAGCAATTTGTATCAAGAAAGGTACCCAAACGCTGAAAGACACCCTTATAATCGAGTATTTATTAATGTGCATCGAGTGTTTTCAGAGGGTGGTCTACCATCTGAAATCAAATCAATGATAAAAGATATGCACGACAAATAAAACGATCTTTTTAAGCCGATTTCGTGCTTGTATTAATGCCGGTGGCAAGCAATTTTACATTTACTTTAATGTTAATAATGCAACAAAATAAATGTAAAATTGTTTGGTTTAATTCCTTCGACCTCTTGATGTCTTAGTAGGTGAAATTTTTTGAAGCAAATCAATTTTTTTTAATAATTTGTAAAATAAGTTAGATTGAATTTTTATTTTATTTTTCCTCAAGTAGTTATGAGTAGGCCCACCACCTGGTGCCGTATTATCGTTGAATTTTGGGACACCCTGTATATCTACACTATATTTTACTGAATTCACTTATTTAAATAATTATTTATCTATTATGGTATGTGAATCTATTTATGATCTCTCCAATCGTCACTATGCCATTGGGAGCTGCTGAAAATCAGCGCTGCGACTAACGTTAGGAGCAGCATAGGCTGAATCTTTCTTTCTTTCTTTCAAAAATGTTGTAGAGGAGATGTTTATGTTTAAGCAATTATAATACGTATCGAGTTGTTTTCACTGAATGTCACTTGGCTGGTATTTAGAATTGCTCTTGAAAATTAATTTGAAATACGGGTGATTATTTTTCTTAGAACAGTGCTCTGTTTTTTTATTTCTAAAAACGATATATTATGATGATTACCAGCTTACTACTAGGATTACATTGCCAATATACTCGTATATCGTGTTTAGCATAGTTTCATAAATTTTAATTTTATACAATTTATTCGGTTCCAACGAACGAGTCTAAAGCTTACTCGAGTGGCAACGGGTTAGAATATAAGAGTGGGAGCCGAGCATTGCATGATTGGGATATAGCTCGCACCGGTGTACTCGCACTACCCCCCCAGCAGAAGATCGGCGTGAAGCAGTGTGATTTGTACGGTAAGTGGAGGCCCGGAGGCATGTATTCCCATCCGATTCCTCTCCCACAATATTCTACTCCTCTCCCAATTTCCCAGCTTTAATCATCTCAATTACTTAACATCTGGTGAACCGCATGCTCTGCTTGCCGCTCTTACATATAAACGTCAATATATTTTTTACAGATACGGTGCAAAATTAAAACAATTTCAACTGTTACAAAAAGTTTATTTCTATCCATAACTGTAATGAAATCCGTGCCCCGCGCCATGACCTCCAAACCTCCAGCCCACGCCGTACCCCCCTATGGGGTTCCTGAACCGATCCTCATCATGAATGTGGAACACCGAGTGCTCCTTCTGCAGCGGGATTACGGACAATCTATTCACTGGCACCAACTCATGGATTGGCACCAAGATTTGATTGTGAATCGGTATTATAATATTATGAGTAGCATTGTGTTCATGCCAGGCATGAATAGGTATCACTTGAAGATTTGGCACTAGATACTGGTTGTATTGAAACGGATACTCCTTCTTCTGACGTATGGGTTTGGTTTTCTTGACTGGTTCTATGTGATTGGTTGGTGCTGTGGTCACGTGGTAAAATTGAGCGATGAGCAGAATTGAGATGAGGGGAAACTGCATCTGGAATAAGGATATTTTTGTTAATAATTTTTTTAACAAATCAATCAAGATGGAGTT
>LQNK01000785.1:70365-82990 GCA_001586405.1 Phoebis sennae | reverse complement strand
TGTTTTTCAAGTTTAAGAAATAAAACACAAACCTTACTTATATTAAAATACTGTATTTAACTTAACTATTTACACGATACCATTGGAATTGGTTACACAAATCTGTAGTTAGATTTCAATCAACATTATTATTTAGTGACGAAACTTCATAATCCATTTTCTAGTAATTGATATCCCAGGTTCTAACCTGGGATCTAAATTATATTATACACATTTTGACAGATGGCGAATGGACGATTTTGTATGATAATTTATTTATGAACTCTGCTTTTAAATGTGAGGAAGACGATTGTGAAGTGTAAAATTTACGAACATCAAAATTAATATAAGCTGAAACGTGTCAATTTAACACTAATCGTATTTCTTACCGCCAATGTAATATTATCTGGTAAATACGTGGAAATAATTTATGAAACTATACATAAAGCATTAAATAATTATGAAATAAATTATGTTACTTCTAGTGCTGCCCGAAAATCGAATGAGCGAATTTGCCAAAGTACTGAACTGGAGGGAACGTGGGCGTAGGTGGTATTGGTTGACCAGAATAACCTACGTTCTGTTGGGCTGGGTTGTACTGAGGTTGGACCTGAGACTGGGCTAGCTGCTTGAAGTAAACCTGCTTTGCGTTCTTCTGTTTTATAGGCTGGGGCTGTATTTGAGCTACTTCTTGCAATTTGGACTCAGAAAGATACTGTTGAAATTGTGGCTGTTCGTACTGTTGAGGGATTTGGTACTGAGGCTGGAGAATTTGTTGTTGAGGCTGTAGAATTTGTTGTTGAGGTTGATATTGAGGTTGTTGATATTGAACAGTTTGTGGCTGAGTATATTGCTGTATTTGAGGTTGTTGATATTGGTCTGGTTGAGCTTGTTGGTACTGTTGGATGGCCTGTGGTTGTTGATACTGTGGAATTGGTTGTGGTGACTGATACTGTTGGATCGGTTGTCTATACTCTTGCTGAGGTTGCAGAGCCTGGTGTTGAAGCCTGTATTTAACGAGCTGCAACGGCTGTGATTGGTATTGTTGTGGTTGGTTGCCTGCTTGTTCTGAATGTTCGATTTCGTTCTTAGCGTAGGATGCGTAGCTGACAGCTCCCTGTGCTTGCGGTGAGTATGCCTGAAACAAAATGTTAACATTTATAACAATATTTTTAAGAATAGTTTTATGCATAGCACTTTCAAACTCAATTAATTCGTAAATGGATGTAAAGGCTTTATTAAAAAGAAACTCTATAGCGATTGTGAATGTAATACCTGTTGAATTTGGTTGGTAACTTGTAGGGTATTCTTAACTTGTGGCACGGCTTGATAATTAACTCGTTCTGGCTCCTTCACGTAGATCGGTTGCGATTGGCCGACCGACTGTTCTTGAATATATCCCAATTGGTTATCTTGATACACTGATTGACCTTGATTGTATGGAATCTGCTGGTTGTTTATTGGTTGCAAATTCGCCGGTAATTGATAAACTTGCGGTTGATAATTGGCGCCAAAGTTTTGCTTGGGTATCGATTGTTGGATGGAGTTCGGTTGTATGGAGTGCTCTGTGTATGCCAACTGAGACGGAACGGGCTGCGAAACTTCGTAAGTTGGGAACTGGAAACAAATAACTGAATTATACGTCGAGCTATTAATTATATTTACATCGTATGTAATCCAAATTGTATGCAAACTTAAGGTGGTTTTATGAAAGTCCGCTTTAATTACTTAAATTAACTAAGTTGGGAAATGTTGGTCTACTTCAAGTCTTGGTTGATTAAACTTAAGCTATGCTTTAAATATTCAATTTAAGATAAGAACATGTTGGTTGAATTTGGTTACTCGCATATTGGCAAACCATTTATAAAATATTAAATGGAATTTCAGATTAAATAATTTGTCGTATCTTATTTATTTATTTCGATACACCAACAGCATTACAAATTGATGAAAATATAAAATAAAATAATACACATTACGTTATTAATTTAAGTTACAATAAACAATTTAACGTATCACACATATCTTCGGTACAAACACTACTTTAATATTTAACCTTAATACAGTTTGGCGTGATATTTGAAATCCTTATAAGCGTCAAACCAACTAATAAGATGACTAAGGCTTCGTGTCGAGTAAGTTTAGACCTTTTTTTTACCAGAACGACAAAATTCTTAATCTTAATCGTAAACTTAATGTATGGCACATCTATCTGCTCGTTATTTCACAACAAGGTATAGGCTTAGTAATTCTCTTATTGGTACGATATTTTACACGTGTGGAGACGGGTTAGAATACATGTGTCGCCACCCCATTTCTACCCGTGGGTGTCGTAAGAGGCGACTCGAGAGCCGAGCAGTGCACGATTAGGCCAAGCTCGCACGGTGTAATTACCACCCTCCAGCAGAAGATTGGCGTGAAGCAGTATTGCACTGTGTTTCGTACGGTGAGCTGGTGCCCGGAGGCCTGTATTCCCATCCCATTCATTTCCCGTCCTGTTCTACTCCTCTCCCAACTTCCTATCATTAATCCTCTTCATTTCCCCTCCCTTTCCTTCAAGCCGGCAAGGCATCTGCGACACTATGTTGCAGATGTTTATATGACGGTCAGTCACTTAACATCAGGTGAACCGCAAAAAAAATATTACATTTAGTCTGCCATTCACTCTATGTACCTGCTTGTGTAGGGAATAAGAAAACCTTTCTTTCTTTCTTTCTAAATAACAACTTAACTGACCCTAGGTTGATAGACGGATACGGGTGAGTACAGCTGGTTGGCGATGGCGTTCTGGAACGGCGGCCCCTGGGCCAGCACGTCGGATATCTTGGCGAGTTGAGGCGCTGGTGACGCGTATACTTGCTGAGAAAAAAACAATGATTTTTAGCAATCTAGGAGTCTAATTAGTCTAATGAAGAAAGAATCAATGAATTTAGGAATCTAATTAGTCTAATAGTCTTATTGTAGGAGTCTTGTTGGGTTCGAAATTTTCAAAATTATTTTTTAAATCTTTGGATGTGTTTTGGTGTGGACCAAGGGCTGATTTGGTCCCAACTAGACTACGCATGGATCTTAACAGATTTATTATTCCCCTTTAATAAACACAAACAATACATAGTTTAAATACTAACAATTTTAAGTATAAAAATAAAAATCTAAATGAAATTGAACTACCCGACAACTAAAAGAATAGAATGAGTTATTATTTATGCCCAATATATATAATCCCTATAAATGAGGGACGGACGAAACGTTATAGTTTATCAGATACGAATAGTTTTCATTAACGAGTGGTTTTATCAATTAGGGTTATGTTAACGGCACGTTCATTATATACGCTTAAGACTTACGCCTAGTTGGATATTGTACTGTCCGTAAGTACAACGACAATTTTTTTTTTCATAGAAAGGGCACATTTGTTAATCAAATGCAATCAACAAAACAATCGTCACATCAATGTTAAACTACCTTATATATATACCATCTAATGCAAACAATGAACCAGAAATAAAAGAAATGTGGAACAAGGAAGCGGCAGCCGTCAGGTAATAATTAAAGCCATTGTTATACCAAATGAAACCACGATTGATTGATAATGAAGCTCTGATCCTGATGCCGAAACAATGGGACCGGTGAGGTTGTGCCGAAGCCCATAAAGAGATAGAGATTCTCAATGTATTCTTTATTTAGTGAAAGGTCGTTAGACTGACGGTATGTTTGAGGTTAATGTATTTGCCAAATTCCCTAAATACCTATACGTTATAAAGAATAATGTTTCACTGAATTTCATAAAATACGCCGTTAAGAAAATTTTTATGTTATTTTTTATTTACGTTGATTTTTTTATGTTAGAGAAAGACTTCCTTAACATATTTCACTGTCGATTTTCCTTTCGAGGCAAGTAAGTGCCAAAGGTAGAAAGGTCTCGGTTGGAACCTTTTTTATATTTCTATCGCTCATGTGTACGCTTTAACCACTAAACTGTGTAGAACATTATAAAAATACGGAGGTTGAAGTCGTTTTCTAAACCGTCCTTTTCTGAAATATCATCAAAGTCAAAATTTACAACTGTGGCACTAGTGAAGTGTTTGTTACAAATCAACGATTGATATGTCTGTGTATATGTAGATTCCCCAAAAATAAATTATCCGGTATTATTTTTGAAATATCATTGGCATTAGATAAACAAAGAGTAACGCCCGTCTCCCCACCCCCAGAATTACACCAAATCCTTCCTTTTAACACCCCTGTTGATAAGCCGATTAGTGTCACAATTATGAAAGATAGCAAACCTAAAGGGAAATGCTTCTTAAAATTTACGACGGAATAAAGCTTTTACCCAAAAAACTTTAATCTCGTGTTTTCGATTTTTCCACGGGAGTGTAACTGTTTTTTATAACGTGATTGGAGTTTGTTTTATAATCATTATAGAAAGAATTTATATAGTAGCGTAGTGAAGGTCGTATTAGAGAAATGGTTTTAAGTAGTTTATTAAATGTACATCTTTTGATCGAAATTAATAAGTATTGGAAATCATGTGTCCTTGAAAAGATTGCTAGATGACCGGGATTTTTGGGAGTGTCACAGAACTTTGCATGTTTTGTTTTATTTTATAGTTGACAAGCAGTTGGCATGCGGTTCATCTGATGTAAAGTGACTGATCGCTGCCCATGAACATCTTCAACATCAGAGTGTCGAGATGCCTTGCCGGCTTGAAGCAAGGGGATAAGGAGAGGATTAATCATAGGAAGTTGGGAGAGGAGCAGGACAGGACGGGAGAGGAATTGGATGGGAATACAGACCTCCGGGCACCAGCTCACCGTACGAAACACAGTGCGATACTGTTTCACGCCAGTTTTCTGGAGGGGAAGGGCAAATTAATGTTGTCCCGTGTCCAGTAATTTAATTTGCTGTCTCAGAATGAAGAAATACTACTTTACAAAGTGACTGAATTACCGTAGACCAAAACTCTGATTTCATTCGTGGGCTTAGAAATATCCAGGAAATAATCATACTTTATCTGGCAAACCCTAGTCCTTGATGTCTAATTAAAGCGCTCATGATCACATTTAATGATAGAAAACTTGTCAAATTAATTCGTGTAGAAACCTAGTTTGACTCATTTCAAACATAGTTCTCTTAATCGAAACCGGATTACCACAAAATCGAATTATCCAGAAAATTCTAGTTATACACGAAGCGCCGACAAACTATTCCCACATTCTCTGGAACTTTCCACCCCAATCTTTGACACCGAGCGCGAACTATAACATACTCCACAATACTTGTTGCCAAGTCGTATTCCAGGGGTTAATGCAGCTGAACAAGCAATTTATAAACTTATAATTGGCGCCTTGAAGCTAACGAGACAAGAGTAATGGACGGTGTTTATTGTTCGCTGCTGAAGAATTGTTTGATATGTATAGATCAAATAGTTTTGACTTGAAGTATCAAGGGTCTTGTAGTTTTATCGCTTCACGTGGAATGTGATTTATATGGTAGATATAAACGAAGACGAATGTGGCGAATGTGAGATTTTATAATGGTTAGTTTAGTTTTGGTGTATGTCAGTAGCCTGCCAGTGTTACTTGACAAGTAGGAAAGGTTGCTCTGTCTCCTGACGGGAACTGATATCGCGGTCTCCTGTCTCGGTCGCGGCCCGAACTACCACTTTTAGTAATGAAGTGATGAAGGCTGATGATGGTATAGTGAAGATGGAGAGGAATCGTCTATAGATTGTTAACAATTGCGGCTTTTCAGCGGGTTTTTATCAGACAGACACAGTTTCCTTAATTTTGTTAATAATTCACGTCAACTTTCGGGAGGGCTCTCTCCATTACTTAGGCTTTCATAATAAACGCTTTAAAACTGAAATATTGCATTTCTTTATCAGAAAAGCAAATTTAAATATTCATTGTCCGTCTGAGATTTCAAAAGTGAGTTTTAATTGAAAAGTAGAAAAATGTTCACAAACAGAATTGCAGCCATTGTCTAGAAAGTTCTATCCGATGAAATGTCACTTGCAGGCTTGTTGAAATGTTTATTCATATAATCGTCCAATGTCACATAATATGGATAAATTCTAATAAACTATGTTGCATAAACGTCGTACTTAATTTTTAATTGACCGCGTTGTTTCGGTAAATTAAAAACATGTATGAGAATATCCATATAATTTTAAATTTTAATTTAAAATTGAGGTCTTAGTATGATTAATAATCTCGTTAACGCAACTTGTATAAGACTAATGTAATTAGTATAGTATTATTGTGGTAATGTTGTGAAGAAAAATTAGCAAAATGTTTTATAGCCTATATCAGGGATCACCAGTTACATCTATTATGGGTCTGTTTAAAAATAACATAGGCATTGAGATCTGGAATGGAAAACCTAACTGTACTGCATAAATATATTGAACTTGATATATATAATTTCGATGACTTGGAATGGAATTGTCAAAATTGGTCCAATAGTTTTGTGTGAAATCATATGTTTATAATATACAAAAATTAATGCTTACGATAGAAATTCATTAGTTACCATATCCTCGTGTCATTCATTATTCCAGACTTTCTAGAAGTTTCCACAGATAATCAAAACAAGTTAACAAGAGCATAATAACCCAAGTCTCGAGATAATATAAGCCCATGAGACATTTATTCGGTAATTTAATTAAAACATTTAGCCGTAGCTGCGAGACAATATATATTTGTTAATAACACGAGCTCGCGAATCTCTTCATTTGCTCCTGATTTAAATTAAACACGTGATTTTCTTTGAACGATTTGTTGCTCGACTAGTTTATGGATTAAGATTTGGTAAATCTTTTTTCATTTGTTTCAATTAAGACTAGAGGTGTGATTTTGTTGGGCGATTTATTGAACGATTTGTTGGTCAACTAGTTGATCGAAAAACTATTGTTTAGGAATTTGTTTAAAATTTGTTTTGTGATGAGCGTATCACTGAAAATAAATCCAATTAAACCCGCCTTTGTTGTCTGATCTGTTACTCAACAATTTGATCGAATGTATATAGTGTTTGATATTTTAGTTTTTAATATAAAACATGTAATAAGCGGATAACGGAAGCGAAAATAAAATAGCTTAAAAATAAAATAAAAAATCATTACAAATATTCCCAAAGAATTTGAAAGAAATGTAAACTGCTCTACCTACTTAGGCAGAAAAATGAGGAATACAGGAATACTAGAATAGTATTGTTTAACAAAATTCCAATTAACAATAAAACATCTCTACCTAACCGTAACCACACTCGCTTTGTTTAAACTAATAATAAAGCACCATTTAATTCTTTAGAAAGTCATTAATTTCTAAACATTAAGTGCTCACGTTAAATCGACTGGAAGAAAATACGTTTTAATTTATTTTCTTTCTTCTAAACTAAATAACCTCCATTTACTAATAATTAGAGAGATTGGCCGATACAAATAAAGTGATTACGTATTGAGTGGACCAAAAACTTGTAGCAATTTAATTACGTAATACTTTTACAAGTAAAAGTCTTCCTTTTACCTGTAAAAGTATTTATGTTTAAGTGCTTTTAGTTTTATCGGAGGTCATTCATATTACGCTTAATGTTTTGTTATATCATTGCAAGTGAAATAAAATAAATTATTTCCTTATTATCTCATCGAGAGAGGCAAGGCATCTTCGACGCATCTGGATTACTTAGTATGAGTTGATCTGCATGCAATAATATGATTGTATATGACACTAGCTGATCCGAGCGGCTTCGCTCCCGTATACATAGCCTATGAAATACACCCTATGTTACTCATGGATAATGTAGCTTTTGAATTGTGAATGAATTTTTAAAATCGGTCAGGTAGTTTTTGACCCTATTCAATACAACCAAACAAAAAAAGTTCTTCTCTTTATAATATTAGTGAAAATAAGACTAGTTAAAATATTTATAAAATAATATTGTTTGAAATGCTAACTACCAAATATATTTTAAAAAAAATTTTTCGTCCCACTTATCGACCAATCAAAATGCGCCTTTGCGCTCCTATGTGGGACTAGTTATTTATGGACAAAGAAGTTAATTACTTTTTGTCAAACAGTATTTCGCTGTTAATAATATCCTCTCGTATTTGATTCAACGCGATATTAAACTATGTAACGGTTTTTAATAATACACCTAGTCAACAACTGAAAGATGTAATAAGCAGGCCTCTTGTTGACGTATTTCTTTGTTCCTGTATATTAAAAGTAAAAATGACTAAATCAACATATCATTAAATATCGCGACTATATTTTTATTAAGCTGTTGTAGTCTAGTAGTCCAGTCAATATGGCATATTTATGCTCTACAATAGAAACTGAGATAATCGCGAAAAACTATTTTTATGACCTTCGACCTCGTATAACTTCCGATGCAGACGCGACATTATAAGACAGCTTTTAAAACACCAAAATAAAGGTATATACAAATATTTAGCTTATTAGCTCTCATTCTGAGGTTAATCGCTAAATTGACTGAACTATAGCTGTTCTACGTGGCTCGCTCCCAAAGGGTAATATTAGCCTAAATATTACAAACATATACACAATTTTCTCCTGTTTATAAATAAGTATAGATAGACTGTGATAATGATCATTAGAGTAAACAAGACCGCACGCTTTTTTAGAATAGAATAGAATACAAAATATTTTTATTCATGTAAACTTTTTACAAAGTACTTATGAATAGTCATTTTTTAAGTTACCACCGGTTCGGAAAGTCGCTTCTATCGAGAAGATACCGGCAAGAAACTCGATAGTTACTCTTTTAAAATATGTGGTTTATTTTACAAATACTTTACTGCCTGCTACGTCATAACTCTGCCTTTATTTATACAAACGATATTTAAAATAAAATTTCCATAACATTACCGTTAATATTTCGGTTTTCATGAAGTGTATTATTTGCGAGTGTTGCGAGTTTATGGACACTAACGACACAAATTGAAAGAGTGAAAATGGCGGGAATTCGGTAAATTACTCGCCGCCATTGTTCCACATTTTGCTGGGCTTTTGGGGTTCCGTAGGTATAAGAAACCTGTCAATTTGTCTGTATGATCGTACTTTAGTTAAGAGAGACAATTGCAATTGTATGATTATGCTGATAAAGCGGTTAAGAAAGAAAGAAAAGCAAAGCAGATTTTGACACACACAATAACAGATTATACTAGAAAGAACATCACAAATAACAAACAATAGTATAATAGTAATAGTGGATAAAATTTATAGAATTAAAGTCCCCTTCATACCATTTCCACACTTATTAACTAACAGGTTACATAACATTTTGATAAAAATAGCGATGCGTTCCATAGACAATACGCATTTGTGCTTAGCTTAGAAACTCATTGTAAAGACTGTTTTGGTTTAGGAAAAAAAAATAGAAAAACGTATCGAAAATTACGGAACCCTGCTCCTTTCCTGGCAATTCTCACACTTGGTCGGTTTATTTAATTAAGTCTCAGATTTTGTGCCGTTGATTCTGAATGATATTGATTGGGGATTTTTTTAACCAATTACTGCTGTTGGTCGCTTCGTGGATTACGTTTTATCAAGTGCATTCATTTTTGTGTTCATGACATGAAAAATTAACTTGCAACTTTTTTATTGTTATAGAGAAAATTAATTTTTGTTGTGAAAGTCATTTGAGATGTAATATTCTCAAAGGTTATATAATGAACGGAAAATTAATGAAGTTAGTTATTAGTTATTTAAGTACATTGTAAGTCAGAGCGCAGTTTGAGTATAAATAAGAAGTATGTACGCAATATTAATGTATTATTTATTTATATTTTACTTTCTTGTACCTGCAGCTAATGCCAAAGTATATATTAACAATAATGTTTAGCACAAGTGTTTTTGATTATTATTATATTTTTGACCGAGCTAAGCGAGGTCTCAGAGCCGAGATTAAAGGCGATAGTTTGTATTTAAATATTAAGAACTTTGTTTTTTTTCAACATTAATAATTATAGGTACAATGTATTTCCTAGTAGCAATATGACAATTAACGAATTTCCTTCACCAGTGGGAACACAATAACAATTATATCGAGGTTAGGAAAATGGTATAAAAATACGTATTCATTGTTTTTTTGTACAAATACCGTGGGACGAAGGTTTTCTTTGGTAACTGACATTTTGTTCCGTTATTGTATCGGGAAATATTGCCATTGATTTATAATATGTTTTTGAATAATAATAATTACTGAATGAATGAATACTCTTTATTATACACCAAATAAAAAAATAGGTACAATATAACTTAAAAGTATAATTGTCGGCCTTATGGCTTCAAAGACAAAACAGGCTCAAAAACTACTGGACCGATTTTATAAATTCTTTCACTATTCGAAAGCTACATTATCTTCGAATAACATAGGCTATTATAAAGGCTATATAAGCCGCGCGGATGAGCTTGTTATCTATAAATCTGATGCGAAGAGAAAGGTGCAGAATTATATGTTAGCACCTTTTAACATTGTAATCAATTAATAACATAAAATACTGGCAATTCATGGGCATACTTCCTTGCTAACATAGAATTATGGAAGCTATAAAAATGCGCTTTATTTAGTGAAACTTAAATAAGGAAGTAAGCGCATAGAATAGAAGACAATTCATAGAATCGTGTTCTCTACATCAAATAAAATGTTACGAGTAAAAAAATTTCAATATTCCTGTTATTTTTCGTATATCGACACTATATCCCGAATAAAATACATTAAATGTAATGTCGGCCACATTCTGCGAAATCTTGTTCTTATTTTCTTATCATGGCAATGGTAACAAGAATTCTGAAAGTGTCCAGTAGATATCTTGTTCTGTATGTCATCTTTTACTTGTTAGTTGTTAGCTGTCATCAAAGTCCTATAAAAGAGTAGATGCGTCCAGTATATGCGCGCATTGGTACCGATTGCGTCTGGAGCTCGAACGTCTTAGTGACGTCACGACCCATCTACCCTCACATTGCTAAAATCATTATGATTATAGTATAATCTTGTGTTTGTTTTAACGCGAGTACTTTCCATTTTAATTAAAATACTTTTTAAAGGATTTTAAAACTTTACAGCGAGCGTGGTCACGGGAGACTGATTTCTCTGACTCGTTATGATTAGCTGTGATTTGTTGTTTACTGACTAGTTCTATTTAAGAATATTCTATCGGGAGACTTGACATTGGCAAAATCAGTGATAGGACTGTCATTAATTAAAAAAAGAAGAAGAAGAAGACTAGTTCTATAATTAATCAGTTGTGTGGAATCACAGTACACTTCTATTAATAACATAATTTCACATTGCCCCTTTATTAGCTTATTACAGTAATTTATGTGACTCAGAATTAGCAAGGAATCCTTTAATTTCCCATTAATTGATCAATCTATTGGCTGAGATAACTTTTCTTATATTCGGCGATCCGTGGGTTGATAATAATAAGGTCATAACTTGTGTAATAAGGTTCAGGAATTGTGAATGGATTCAGCGATATAATAGCCGTATGGGGAAGTGCAGTGACATGGAGTCGGATGCTTTATAACGATACGTCTTGGGAGGTTACAAATTATATAACGTAGAAAATAGGGTCGAAATAATAACATTTATTAATAATTAATAATTAATTAAAAAGTCACTCTATATCGTTGCCGTTTCCTGTAGAATGTAAGTTAATTATATATTAAAATTTTTGTAACTCGTGGACATTCAATTTTGCAAAAAATGCTGGACAGATCTAGATGAAATATTGGTCAGTAAAAGTTTACCGTCCAAATATTCAATTGATGAGTTTGAGAAATGCTTAAATATAAATATATCCATATCCCTTTTTATTACAGCGATAGTGCATGTACGTTTCTTTTGTTTTTCGCACAAAAACTACTGAACTGATTTTAAAATTGTTTCACAATTACAAATTTCATATAACATTATGTTGGAAGAGTGAAGACGCGCAGAAAAATTTGTTAGTTCCTCTAGCCAAAATTATTAACGATAGCTAATATTTCCATCATATATCCTACTTGGGAATGTTTCATACAAAATTTTATTAAGATTATCGTATAAATAATGAACGAAGGGTGTACCACAACCTGTATGCATCATTAATGGCTGAGTCATGTGGTGTAACTCATACGATATTCGCTTTCCTGGTCGTTTTGCGTAACATACAGCCGTATATAGCGGGTTAGTTAATGAACGGGTTCGTTACATTCAAATAGCGTGTTTCTGTCAGTACTAGTGTTGCTTGGCGAATTGAGTTATATGAAAAATGCTCGTAATTTGACTAGAAAGTTATATATGGATTGTTTATGTATGTATTTCGAGACTAATATTTTTTTCTATAACGTTTCGGCTTGGATGGATTCATAGCATTGGTGGCTAATAAGCAATTTTGTTGTAGACTAATAATGAATGAATAAATACATATTAGAGGAAAAAAAGAACGGGTTTATCAGATACTAGTTGTGCTCCACGGTTTCCCTAAAATAGTACATTCCTGTACATTTAATAGTCTTTTAAATTCGTAATTTGGTAGAATATGGTAGAAAAATTAGAACTAGTAGTATTTTATGCTTGAAAATTGATGGTAACCCTAAATATAAAGGTCGTATATCTTACACAAATTCATCATCAT
>LQNK01000785.1:59710-70144 GCA_001586405.1 Phoebis sennae | reverse complement strand
TACACCCCACACAAATTAATAAATACGTTATAGATGTTCTTTCATTTGAAATGGTATTTGTAGAAATGTTTGAAGTATCGCAAAGGGCCGAGAAATGTTACGGTCTGTCCGGGCACGGTATTGGGATCTGAAATTAAATTTGCGAGAAGTGATCCAATTTGTTTTGAGATTATCAGATTGTCTAGATTTGTACGACGTTTATTTTTAACCGAGTTTCAAAGAGTTGGTTCATTTCGTATTGTGTATATCTTATGCGATTGGATAACAATAGGAGAAAAAGTGAAATTTCAAAGACGCTGGGGTAGTGTATAATAAATGACTGCGGATAAAATTAGATGTTTTTTACTCGACTACGTTAGAATGAGGGTAATTTTTGTACGTACGTATGAATGTAATTTACATGTATCTATGAATATGTACGTATATATGTACGTATATCCATTTCTTTGGTGCACTCTACATTCCAAAAGGCTAGACAGATTTTGATATGTGGGTATTGTTGGATACGTTGGAATTGTGGTAGTAGCTACATACGTTTTCAAAATCTAGTTTGAAAATCAAAAAAAGGAGGGTAAGGATTGATTTTTCCAAAGATAATTCGTTCGGAATTTTTAAAAGAATTAATTAATACTCTTTACATTGTTATACAGTCTTATTAATTTTTGTATCATCTATGTTTTATTAATAATTAATATATCTTAAAGCCTAAAATTACGTATGTTACGTTGATAGCACCAAGTCTCTATCATTTGTTTTCTATTAGTTGGGGTCCTATTTATCTAACTAAATCTAAAAGGGATCTTTCGTACAGTGTACCTTACTCACTTTTAAATTAAGTTGTATCCAATGTCCGGCAGTAATCTAAGATAGGTCCCGCCGGAAGACTACGTGTTTTAAATCAGACCCGGACATAAATGCACGTATTGATTTTATTTTATTTTTCTTTTGTTTTGTTTAGTGACTTACCTGTGTCGGCGAGGTTTCTTGTAGTGATTGTTTCGGATCTTGAGCGTATTCCACTCCAGGTGCTATTGATGTTGATGCTGAAATAACAAATTACCACTTAAATTCAAATTCAAATCGTTTATTTTAAACTGGCCTTTTTGAAAGCTCTTTAAAAACGTTACATACATATTTTTTTTTTACTTACCACCGGTTCGGAAGGCAGTGTCTATTGAGAAAAATCGGCAAGAAACTCAAGTAGTTGCTTAAAATTGGGATTCATATGAATGTCCCGTTCTAAACTTTCCTAGAAAAGACTTAGACCGTCTCTTCGTGTAGTGATACAACCTAATCCTGGGTTTGTTCCCAGTTAGAGACGTGAAAAAAGTGGCCTCAAAAGAAAAAATTTCCAGTGAAACGGATTATCAACACTTCACGCCACCTAACTAAGCAAAGCTTCCATAGTACAAGCTTTGCTTAGTTAGGTGGCGTTGTGGTAAATGTCCAGAAATATTTATTTATTAGCCTACCTGTCGGCAAGAGCGGCGTTCTCTTCTCAATCCCACCCTGCACTGACTCTCTCTTCTCTGTCCTGTAGTCTGTCTTCTGTTTACTTCTTGTCACCTTCGCGGCGTGACTCGCCACCACCAACAGCAATATTAACTAGAAAATAAAAACAATATATTAGTTTTATGTGCAATTTCAATTTCAAACAATATTTGTACATACTTCATTGAAATCGGTTTAGGTGTGAAGGAGAGACAGACAGGGAGAGTTACTTCCGGATTCGTATATAATGTAGGGGTTAAGGAATATAACCTATCAAAAATTAAACAATATTGATTATAGTGTGCTTTGCAATAATTGTAGAATAGAATAGAAAATATGTTTATCAATGTAAACTTTTTACAAAGTACTTTAGAATAGACATCTTTTAAGTTATCACTTGTTTTCATCGCTTTTAAATTTATCTTATTAATACTTGAACCAAGCCTGAATAACATTGCTATTGAAACAGAGAGACAAGCGATACATTTTCCTAACAAATATTAATAACTACAGTTCATAAGCTGACATCCTTCTTGAGCCCAATCTTGGTTGAATTACAAGTACATTAACTAAACCCGCTCTAATTAAGCGTCATATTCAAAATTAAAATAACTAACATCAACATTAAGTTCACATTTGAGTTTCATCACAAGCAAGAACTTATTCCCGTGCGACAAACTACAACACAAACACAGAACCGATCCGGGCTTCATACACAGTTTACACCTGAGTTCAAATATACTGAAAATTACTAAACATACATTTCAAGCAAGTACGACTGATAATTACTCTGTACCTAGAAAATCGACTATACATAAAAGATACATTATTTATTGGTTGGTTGGTTATATGAGTGTTTCATTACCCTATTAAGAAGCAAGATGATAACTATTATTAACAAGATCATTCAAGAAAATTATTTTAAATGTAGAAAATGGACATAAAAGTCGAAATTGTTTGGGTTTGATTTAATCACTAGTACTAATTAGCAAGTTTGTGACTGAAAATTACTCTATAATAGAAAAGACCATATATGAAATATATAATAACACAACACATTAACACACATCAGAACTGGATTCTGACCAGTTTTAATATCACTGAAAATTTCTGCCTGAATTCTAACAGATCACATTTGGTCGTGACATTAATATTATTACAGTCTCCTTTAGCGATCGCTATCTCTACTTTTATTAATGCTTTAACCAGACTATAATAATTTATTATTTATATTGATTGTACATTCGTTTAGAAAACAAGTGTTACTTTTGCCCCTTACATATCTGAAGAAATAATGATTGTTAACAAACTAGAATTCCTAAGGGTTTTATGGACTTTGTGTAGAACCGCTAGGCAATAAAATAGTGATTTGTTTGAAAAGCGGTGCATAAATTATTATTAAATATTATCTTTCTGACAATTGTGATAAAGTTTAATTACTATCGTGTATGAAGTAAACAGTTTATGTAATATTTAGCGGGTTACAATTACCCGCAATTTTTCGTTCGTTTTAATTACATAAGTGCAATTTTGTCAATTCACTTAAAATATCTGCTTCTAATTTGTAGGTCTGTCAAATTAAAAATAAGAAAGTCATTAGTAATGCAAATTAAAGAAAATACTTATTATAATTGTCTTTTCCACATCATAAAATAAAAACAACGGAATAACTAATAAAAGCATTCCTGAAATAACCCTTATCACACAACACTGTACGGACCCTACTTAACTAAATGCTTTCACTAACCATCGACTTCATGATCACTGCACAACCGAGCACTCTCTACTGGCCGCCGGCGCCTGCACCGCACTTATATCACCTACACCAGTATGTAACATACGGTAGGCGTGGTAACGGGTTACCGATATGTGCCTAAATGTATCAAGGACTTGAGATGGAGGCACCGAAATAGTACCTAAGTTTGCGGGAGTTTGGTTGCCTAACTTCCTGCCTTCGGCTTTTCAAAATTTTCTCTAATCCATCATAAAATAGAATTATCCGGCTGATAACAATAAGCTTCTATTTAAACCCTTCGATAAAAGCAATTAATTAAAATCGTGTTTTGTTTTCAATATATTATAATTTGAAAACTAATTTTTCTAATATTCTGGACGAAAGATGGATGTTTCTTCTCTGCTCCTTCTTTTTTCTTTATGTTTTGGGATAGTCAAATAAAAAATAAGGGATATTTTTTTTATTTAAATTGAAATCCGTCCGTTACACGAATTTAGGTTGATATTATCAGTATCAAAATTACAAGAATCTACTCTATCAATCTCTCAGTAATAAAGGCTTCCCAACGTTAAATTAGTTTAGTCCTATGTTACATAAAGTATTTACGTGTTACGTTAAGGGTGACAGATCAACAAAACACATACGAGTATCATAGTGTTAAAATTTTCGTAGTGGTTGCACTATTTTTGACGTTTGCAAAAAACCTGAGGCCTGTCACAAATTCTGTACTTGCTAATGTGCAATTTAGAATCATGGGAGAGTGAGTGTTCATGTTTCGCATTCAAAGAAGTCACCTGTATTCTGTGTAAGGAAACATTTCAAATGCAATATAGTACAATACATATCGACGATACTCTTTTAAGTTTTACACAAACACATTTTCGTCACCCTTGAAAGACGTGTCCCACAGTACGAAAGGATTTCCCTTTCGTACTGTGGGACGACATTTATCGAAGGAGATTTGGGACGCTGTCAATGTGACAGTTTCGTGCAACGCTAAGAATACATACTGTATTTATTCTTTATATTGTGCTTATATTATGTATTGTATTTTTGTGTGTATGTTAGAAATGTTTTCACACTAATTCTACTAAAACAGTTTCCAAAATTCTTTCACAATTAGACATCTGCATCTTTACCTAGTGACGAAGGCTATATAACACTATGCTACAGGAGTTAAGCTGCGTGGAACAGCTGGAGGAATAACTATTAATTGTCACTCGTTAGAACCCAAAATATAAAACGGTATTTTGCACAGCCTTTACGAAAGGGGTACTTTCTTTAAGAAAAGCGTACACTAGCTTCTTAAAGTAATATATGTCGTATACACATGATTAATTTACGCTCCTTTGCTAATAAATAACCAAGGCAGAGGAATTTAACCTAAATTCACTATTTAGTCTTGGGTTAACCTAAGTATAATAATGCTTTTCGTCGACACAGAATCACATCTTTCATACTATTTTTCATAACAGCGTTTGTGGTATTAGCATATTGTTCGGATTGATATGTTTACCTTTTAGGGAAATTGATTTTCGGAGGAGGGGTCGGTGAACCGCACCTGTGACTTGGGTTGGCCTTAAACTTAATTCAAAATTTGTATATATTATATATTGATATTCATTACTGAAACTAGATTTCCGTCTGCGGTTACGCTCGCGTGGATTACAAAATTTTGTACTCTGTAGATTTATACATAAAGCGAGATGACATAAATTACGACTTTCGAAGCGTATATTCGTTAACTGTTTCTTTTCACCCGATTAAATCTATGGAGATGTTATTTATTCAAATATATTGTAATTTGTAGCATCATGTTATATTTATATAAAGTTTAGTCTATGTTACTCGTGGATAATGTAGCTTTCGAATGGTGAAAGAATTTTTAAAATCGGTCCAGTAGTTTTTGAACCTATAAATTACAACCAAACAAACAAATAATCAAAGTTTTCCACTTTGTAATACTAGTGTAGATGTAGTTAAGCTACACGATTTTTGAAAAAAATATTTTTAGGTTTAAATTCTAAACATTAAAATTGTGTGTAAATTTTCAGAGCTCTTTCTCTTGACGCACATACAAACAGACAAATATAATATATTCAAGGAATCAAAACGTTAATACTGAAAAAAAAACGGTTTTTAGACAAACATGAAGTTCCTTGCTTGTATATTTTCTGTGCAATCAACCTTCCGACCGGGTAAAAGATATCATGACACGAAAAATCTATATGAATAGAAAATTGCAGCTGAATTTAGATATGTAAATGCATGTTCCTAGTTCATACTATTGCATAACGGTGTGGTATAACATGAATCTTCAGTCTTTGCTTATTACGGTTTGTAAAATATGTTATATTAAGTTCACTTTTCTACACTAATATTATAAAGAGAAAAACTTTGTTTGTTTTTGATTAAATTGAGTTATAATTAAACCAAATTGTTACAGAAATGAATAAAGGTCCAACATCTGGTACCCGTAATCGGACACGGATCTCTAGCTACGTATCGTTTATTTGTAAAAGTAACATGCAGTGTATTTAGTCCACTCTTATCTGTAATGTTTCATCAACGTTAATAAATCGAAAGTTCAGACATTTTGGCGCGCTTAGATAATTTCGCTAATGCTCTAGAAATTTATGGCTTTAAAAGTGGTACTATTTAACTGGTTTGAGGATTATTAACACATTTACGTTCATATATTTTGGAGTATAAATTATTGGTTAAGTATGAACTAGGACAGTGACATTTTAGTTAGTAGAAACCTGACTACCTCCACTAGAGTCTTCCACCCTTCACAAGGGCAAGATTGAAGGATTTCTTCATATAAACAAACAAAAATTTGGTCGAAATAGTAAAAGGATATTACAAAAAACATGCTCTTTATTGAAGTTTCTTTTAATGATCGAAGCAATTCCCATTTTATTTTTATATAATTACGACGGCGAAAAGTAGAGAGCTACTTTTCGTGTCATTAATCACAAACTAAAATAATCCTTATCGTTGAAATGATGAATGCAAAAAGGTTATCATCCCTATGATTTTTTAAAAAATCATAAGACAAGAAAATCTCACTGCCTGTTGATAGACAAGGCCAGTTCATATACGTAATGTCAACAACATTGTGAACAAATGTCAGTCAGTTCGATTTGTGTTTCAACACATCGTAAAAATGTTTAAATGTTGACAAGTTGTTACACACTCACTCAACTCAATACTTCCCGTATTATAGATACCACTCTCATAAAGAAAATAGGAAAATAGTAGCATGAAAGTGGAAAAATATGTTTTAAAAAACTTGTAATATTGTTTCACTTAGTTGTAGAATTAGGACCTTTAAATACTTAATGAAACTTATAAGTATCGTTAAGGAACTCTTACTTCGACATGATAATTCTCATATGCCCTAAATATCGCGCAATTATACCGCCATTATACTTGGCAACATGTTCCAACTGCTAATTGTCAGGTTAGCTAACTTGGGAATGAAGTTATGAATATATTTCTTTTAGTATTTTAATTCGGATGACAAAAATAACTTGCCTTTTAAGAGCTTGGTATAATTTGTGTTGAAGCCAAGCTTGAATCCCACTTTTGATATCAAAATTTCATAATAAACATAAACGACTTTAAAGTTTGGAATCTTCTTGCAAATGTTATGAAAGTTATATTAAGAGGGATGTTTGAAAAGGGCGAATTGAAAATATAATGCAATGTTAGGTAAAAAGTTACAATGCGTAAAGATATAATATAGTGTCATATTTATTAATATGGAACATTTTTGTATACGCAATTATGCAAAATATATGATTTTTATTTTTGTTTATACTATTTGCCTATAAAATCTAATCGATTTAATTAAGATCGGATAAACAATACTCAAGTTATCGTCGGACAAAGCTTTCCATACAACATACAAACATACAATCGCCCGGCCATTTCGACTCTGAGGCTTCGTTTCGTTCGATCAAATATAATTTAAAATGATAGTTAATTATATAATTCGTGGTGATAAGAGTTCATACTTTCTGCCAATTATTCTAATGTAGTATTGTTCGCATTTAACAAAGGTTCACACGGTTTCCGCTTTATTAATTGTCGCACATTTTTTGTGCCTATGTGATTCGCTAACAATTATAATATTTTAATAAAATTATTTCTACCCGCTGTTTCGCTCGCTTGAACTTTGATACTATGGTTCAATAAAGTCGCCTATATCAGTTATTAACCTATCTTCAGACGTTTAAGTAAGATCCGGTCAGTAGTTGCGTGGCAATTGACACACAAACATACAAACATCTTAACTTTCTCATTTATAATATTATAAAGATTCTTGTGTAGTCAAACTAACGTTACATATTTTCAAATAGTAAAAAATTTAGATACAGCTTTTCGTATATCTATCACCGATAAAGATGTATTTTTAAAATAGATAAATTTCAAAAAGTCTGAAAGAAAACCCTTGGAAATTACAGTGCAATAAAGAATGAATAAATAAAATAAAATTCAATATTTAGAATCGGCATAATTGGTAATTAAAATAAGTTTAATTATTATATTTCCGCAGTAATATGACACAAATATTTGTATGTTACCCTTGACAAGCATTTCTTTCGTTATTTACTCTCGATACGATGACATAACGCATAGAACAAGATCAACTTTCACTCATATGTGCAGGTCGTTATGTCACTCCGAAACCAGAGCATACCTCCGGTTTCCTGTGAACTCTGCGCTGTGACTCATTGGTTATGTTGGCTGTGCCCGAGTAGCTAACTTACTAGGTAATCCGCGCGGTTCCCTCCCGTAGCATAATGTTATATATATAGCCTATAAAATATAGCCTATGTTACTCGTGGATAATGGAGCTTTCGAATGGTGATAGAATTTTTAAAACAGGTCCAGTAGTTTTTGAGCCTATTCATTACAACCAAAAAAATAAACAAACAAAGTTTTTCTCTTTCTAATATTAGAGTTGTAAAATTCAAATCCATCTGTTTTGGAGAGCGTGTATAATAAAAAACTTTTATATTTTATAATGATAAATTCTAATCCCGTGGGAATTCCATACATCCATCCATACTCACAAACTTTCGCATTTAAAATATTAGTAGGATTAGTAGGACTAGTTCTGGTCCATAGGAAGCAATTAAAATGGGACTATATTTTAGGGCACTTTTATTAAGAGCAACTCAGTGTGCAGTTACACATTACTATTAAAATGCGAAGTAGACCTCTTTTTCTAAATTGAAGCTAAAAACTTGACTACCAAATTTAGGCATCCACTTAAACTAGTTTAAATAGGACTGCTTCAAAAACACGAGAATAAATCAAAGGGCGACCATTAATCAAATATCAATCCAATTATAAAATATTGCATCAATAATAGGGGAAACAATGATATAGATGACAATCAGCGAGATAAATATGCTGATATCAAATATAACGAGCGACATTTATTAAGAAATTGTAATACTCTTATTATGATGGGTGATTTGATATACCAATCAAATTGCGAAATGGTTTTCACGGTAGAATAAAGATAAGAACATGCTTCGTTGCATTTTATGCCATATTTAGTGACCGCCCCTGAGCATACATACTACAGTCGTGATTGGTTTGTTTTTGAAACAAAAGTATGGGCTTTTAATAAATGTTATAATTAAATAAAGTGTGAATTTGCCAGTTTGTGTAGCGATAAATAATTAGCAATAATTCAAAAGAAAACAAATATATAGAATTATGTTGGATAATAATTTAATTGCTGTAAAACTGCAAAAACTGGCGATATGTATACGCTCAATGACTCCAAAAGCCCTGAACTTGATCCCAGAATTAGAACCAAATTAAAATTAAGGTATTTCCAGCATATTCGAACTTCTTTTAGAACTCAGTTAAAAAGCCATTTTGAAGCGACACTTAAAATGTCGTAACATGTTTTTCCTTTAAAGGGGTTACCGCTTAATGTAGCCGTTTAACTTGGTGTGCTTAAAATATTTCGCTTTTCATTAAAATTTGCCAACAGGTCGTAAAAATAAAATTTTAATATGGCAACATCGCAGGGGGAATGTAGATAATAAAACAGCAAAGTTTTTAGTCGTTGCCAGCTAATTCTATATAATTGCAGCGTGTTATTTGAGAGGTGAGCATGTAACAGTAATTCGGTAGGGTTGCCAGAAATGAAAAGAAAGTTTTAATTACTTGAGTTTGGAGTTGCAATCGGAGATGTGGTGGGGAAGGAACAAGGAAACATATACGCCGCCTGTCACGAATGATATACGAGTATTGTTAACGCTACAATCAGTTGGAAAGAAAATATATATTCATATGTAATAAGCGGGATTCCTCCTAAAAGTTATCAAACCATGTAGATCTGTGGAAGAATATTCATGTTACGTAGGCGCAGAGAATATGGCAGTAGTCTATTGCGCCGACAGGTGTGGGCTCGATCCCCACGAGTAGAAAATTATGATGTGATGAATGATGATTTACAGACAATATGTTGAAGTATGTCGATCAGTCAACTTGTTTCCATAGTATACATTATATTATATAGTATCTTGTTTCCATGTTGTTTCCATAGTATAAGCTATGTTTAGTTCGGGACTAGATAACGTAGTGATAAATGTCCAGAAATACATATTAAAAAAATTGTATCAGTAGAAGATAATATATTTCAAAATTTGGTGATATTCAACGTGATATTGAAATGATGTCCCATTTATTAAATCGCCCTAATTTTGATACATCGTTTATATTTGCATTCTCGTTAAACTTTAATATTATAGTGCAAAGGTTTGTTATTTTATTTTAAATTGCTTCCATTTTTACGATTACGATTTGAACTTTCTGTTTATATTAGGTAAGTTAGTGAGATTCTTTAGGCAATGTAGGATTACATTACGGTGTAGCATAGTAAACTTAAGTGACGAAACTACCGCACAGATTTTAAATAATTCAGATATTTATTTCGCTGTTTTGTAAATAAGTTCGTCAGATTTATATTTTGTATGTTTTCCAAAGTTTACACATTAATAATTCCGCTCGCTAGTCTTTATGAAGTCTCTGAGCCGCTGGGGTTTGTTAGAGGTCGTGTCTTCGCTACACAAATCTGTCAAAAACTTGTGTGAAAGTTGTGGAAATAAGTAATATGTGTCTGGCAGTCGAGAGTTACAATATTTAAGAATGTGTATTTCTTTCTCTATTCGTAA
>LQNK01000785.1:36733-53473 GCA_001586405.1 Phoebis sennae | reverse complement strand
ATACTGCAGGTACCATAATATCATCTTTACTAACAACTGTTAAAATTACAAGACAATGTTAAAATTAAGAGATAAAATTACTTCTATCTTTTTGCATCACTACTTTTACCTTTACTTCGATCTTTTATTTATACTTGTCTATACTCTATAGTCTATACTTTATATCTATCTTAGTAGAACCAATTTGATAAATGCCATGCGTAACATATCACCATAAAATTATCTTTATTAATATTGCTCAGTGATCTAATGGTCTTAGATTTCAAAGCGAGAGACGTCCCCTTTTTTTTATTTTTTCCGTTTCATTGTTTGCACTCAACTCGCATGTTTTATTTACGAGTATAGGTAAGAAATAGGCGTTATGTAGAACAATATTGTAATCTTCTACATTGAGCTATTTTGGCATGAAAATATTAATTAAATTATTTATACGGTTACACGAGTTGGTTAGTCATATATTGCACACTACAAAATCTAAAAATTAAAAATTTTAATTAGCCTATTAAATATTTAATCCATTATAATTTTTCATCGTTTAACGTAAAGTAGCTATTGTTCTGAGGGCTAAATTATTTAACACTCTGGACGCAAGAAAACATGATTTTGGTCTTGACTTTTAACGTCGCCTCGAGGATACGTGAGTGCAATAAAACATGGGTATTTTATGTGTGATATTTGTGATAAATCTAGTGGAAAAATTTTGTGGTACTAATGAAATATTGTGTAATTTCGGACAATTCGTGATTCTCTAGGGAATTAGTGATTTTCAGACTTGTGTCAAATTATAATTATTTTTCATCCAGATATTTCTACAAGCTGTTTATGTAGATGTTAGATAGCTCATAACCTTTCTCGATCAATTGTCTTTCTAATACATTTTTTTTTCTAATTCGGACTTGATTAGCGCGTTTAAACAAACAAATAGCAAACAAGCTTTATAAAGCTGAAATATTATTAGAATAGATATTATACATGGGACCACCATATTCCTAAATTGTAATTTATGTATTTTGTTAATATTTAGATGGGTTTCTTTATAACCAATTTTTGAAAAATATACTGAAAAGTCAAAAGGTAGAAAAGTTAAACTGTGCGATTATTAAATAATATTATAAAGAAATTTTCTTTTAAAAGATTTTTAAATGTGCTTATTAAAAATCAAAGGCCGATAATTTATATGTAGGCTGTTAATTCTTTTATAATTATATGAAATAACAATTCTTATCTAATTATAAGAAATAACAGCCTACATAGTGGCATATTTGTTTTTATGCAGGGCATTGGTCATAAAATTTACTTATCTTATCCCTTACACCACAGACGACTAGCAAAACAGAATTTACATACTCTGATAGCTCGCTTCATAACTAGGGCTTCCTTACTCAAATTAGTACTCTCATGAATGCTAAAATATCTCTTTTCTCAGATTTCGAGGCAGAAAACTGCAAGATGAAGCTTTTGAAATTATTACGTAAGATTTCAAATTGTAAGAAAAAATTTTATTTATAGAATTCGAAAACCTTTTGAATTCGAAATGTGTGATGTTTTGGAGTTTTTTAAATGTGTAAATAAAAATTTCTGTGTCGCAAATATAAATAATTATGGCTTTTAAAAAACAGTATTGATATTGTTTTAAAAAAAACTCAATTTATGCTCCTACCTGTATTCTGTGGTAGTTTAAAAGTTAGTATTTACAGCATGGATAGGCTTAGATTCGTATTCAGTCGAACAATAATTTTTCATTCTATGTAAAATCAAATATTTTGCAGTGAAGCTCACAAAATCATAGTTTATTTGTTAATTATTCAACGTCAACCTTGTTAAACTAGATGTCGAATTAACAATAGCGAAACCTAGAATCAAATCACCTGTTTCTAAATCGATTCGTTGGTTCTGAATAGAAAATCAAGCGGTGTACAATTTGGGCCCCAACGTAGCTCCCTGGGGGAAGACGTCGAAGCTTTCTAGGTCATTCCTAGGTTTGGCCTATAGTATGTACAATGCTCAATGTTTAATCATTTGTTACAGTTAATTCAAGTGAATTTAATGTTTTAAAGTAGAAGATTCTAGACTAAGAAAAGTCTTAGCATAGAATAAGCACAGCGATGGTTTGTACAAGTCGGTTATTAATTCTGCTAAGTGTGTAAAACTTTGAATCAGGAGATTTTTTTGTATCGTGAACATAGGTCAATTATTAGATGTTAACCATTCCTAGCACTGGAAGAAGGTTCTTTGCAGATCTTTGATGGATGGAGGAGTTCGTCTCTAAAAAAACTGGATGTCAAAATTTTTAGCAATTTATCTCTTCAAAATCGCTCAATGTCGAATGGTCAGGAAATCTACGCTTCCGTCATCTGAATACTATACGGATATATATTGCTTTGGATGTTTGAGAGTTTGTGTGTAAATCACGACGCAACTACTAGACGAATTTCATGAAATTTGTAGAGGTATAGTCAGGTTATTAGACGGAATAAATGATAGGATAACTTTTTATACATTTCTAGGGACCAAATTGTTTGCAAGCGGACAGCGATTTAGAGGATAGTAGCTAGTTAATCATAAATATACGCTGAAATCATAAAAAAAATTTAAAAATAATTTGCCGTCAACAAAATAAACAAATTGAACTGTAAGTGTTAAGTAGGTCAGTTTTACTCCATTTAAGTAAATTAAAGGAGTACATTAGCAAACCATATTTAATATGAAAAGTGCTCGTTACAAAATACGATATTCATTCTAGAGGTGAAGGAGAAATGAGATTGTGATTTTTCGCTCTAATGCGCTCAGTTCGCGCGACGCCTTTGTTACATTTTATTCAAACTTTGCAAGACTATTTTGTTGAAAATTTTAAATATGTCGCTGAAAATGTTCGCGCTGCCCGTATGGCGTCGATTGTCTTAACAGAAAATGGAAGCTTTTTAGATAAACATGTTGTTATTTTGGTTGAACCGCACGAATATTGTATGGAATATTTTGGTTATTTTTTTGTCAGACAATGATGTCTTTGCTGGCGAAAGTGTGAGTTGTTTAAGTTTAAGCGTAAATTAATCACACCCGTTGAATATCAGTCCGTGTTTACTTATGTGGGTATAGGATGGATATTAAATGCGTGTCACTATTCAGTTGTTATTTAGGATTAAATACCTTCTGAGCCTTGTCAGATTGAGACTTTTTTTCCATGCCTCTACCGCGAATCGTTATTTGTAATGCTTGACTCGTTAACTACTCAACCTATGCGCTTAGCAACTGAATTCGTGTGTTCTTACGTTGGAAAATTTACGTATTTGTAATTGCACCGACACTACTGTTACGCTTGACGTGGCTCACGCATTCGAGACCAGAATTACTAAGTTACCACTACAGATATAAATACTTTTATTACATTGAAATAAGTTAAGGCTTAGAAAAACTAAGTAACACCTCCCTATTCTCTCCTCCCCTTTCTTCAAGCTGGCAAGGCATCTGCGACATTGATCTTGTAGATGTTCAAGGGGTGCGGGCGGTCTCTTAACATAGCGGTGAACCGCATTCTCCGCTTGCCTTTTTTTATGTAACAGCGGGCAAGCGGAGCATGCGGTTCACCAGATGGAAAGTGACTGACCGCAGCCCATGAACATCCACAACAGTAAACTGTCGCAGATGCCTTGCCAGCTTGAAGGAAGGGGAGGGGATAAGGACAGGAGAGGAATGGGAAGGGAATACTGGCCTCCGGACACCCGCTCACCGTACGAAACACAGTGCAATATTGCTTCACGCGGGTTTTCTGCTGGGGGGGTGGTAATTACACCGGTGCGAGCATGGCCCAATCATGCTATGCTCGGCTCCCACTCTTTTGTAGCTGAAGATGTTATATAGCCGAATTACTCTCTGTCGCTTCTTACAACACCCGCGGGTAGAAATGGGGTGGCGACTCATGTATTCTTACCCGTCGCCACACGGGGTGAACATAAACAAAAAACACAAATGGGCCAAAAATTTCTCAGTACGAAATTTGCTTATCTATGCCTCCCCTTTCTGTTATTCCTTCCCTCCAACACCTCTTGCAAAAGAATAAATATGGTTTTAATTGACGTCTGCCGTTGGGAAGTCAGTTAATTCGGACAATTACAACATGCCCTAGTTGATCCTTGAATATCAGTGAATAATGTTTAACAATCCGAAGTGGGGTTCACGTTCAAGCCTCATTTGCTCACTGTGATTGTTTTAATTCCGAAGTGAGAACATGGATCGTGTTCGGTTTACAGTTAATGGAGGCGAATATAGTGGTATGAATATTTAATATACTATAATTTTTTATGAATTCTTAGTACTGATTTCTTTTCAGAATTTATATTATATTCGTTGAATAGGACTTCAATGTCCTACTGGATTTTTTGCACGGAGTTGAGTGTTGTCTTATTCTTGTTTACGATTTGAAGATTTTAAAAGATTCTTCTGACCGTGACCTAAATCCATCGGCTAGGCAACTGTGAAGTAGTTAATTAAATGTGTGCGCGAGAAAAGAGTGTCTTTTGTAAATTCCTATAGTCGCATAGTTTGCAAATTCTACACGACTGGACTCAATTTTACGAGTAGGCATATAATATAAATAAATATTAATATTCGTAAATTCGGGCTGCATAAATGAGAAGTTTTATGTAAAACTCGAGAGGAAATTTAATGTAGCTTTATTGATTAAATACATTGTAAACTGCTTGCATATTATTATAGCGAAAAGAAATCGAAGTTATCGGTAGTAATGATATGCTTGGACGCATGCATTCAAATTGTTTCGAACTAGTCTAATTAAAATTTAACAAATTATAATAATTTATTTCCAATGCACGAATTGCTTCACGTTACTTTTCGAAACTATTTTTCTTAGAAAAGTATTTGTTTGTTGGCGGAATTCGCAACGGTCAATTAAATTGTACTCGTGCAAGCTAATTACTTTGGTATAGGAATAAAACAATCAGAGACGTGATGACTACCAACAAAACCATCAAAATGTTTTTTTAGAAAAGTAGCAATTTTGAAATTAAGGCCAATTTCCTTTTCATGCTTTTTGACTAGACTTTAATGAAGACCTGAGGAACCTTCAACATCTTCATCTTCTATTGCATTGTTTGATTGCACACACTTATTAAGGTGCTAGGGCCAGCTAATTACTCAAATATTTAATTTTAATTTTCATTCACGGTTTGAAAAAATGGGATCATAAGCATATTTTTTGAGTATAATTGATACTTTGATATCACAAATAATGTATTCCAGTTGGCTGCGAGGTTACTTCAGACATTACTCTCCTGGACTATCTCCGGAAATGGTTGGAACTGCGAGGTACCAAGTACATGTGTCGAGAGGGCGGCTGTGGGGCCTGCATTGTCAGCGTGGTGAAGTGCCCTGGTGCAGCGCCAGAAGGCATTAATTCTGTGAGTCTTAAAGAATATATAATTTAATGATCAGGGTAAGAATTTTCAATATCAGTCGGTGTTTATAGAATAATTTCATAATTACTACCTCAATGGTCTAGTGGTGGCATTTTGACAACAGATCGAGTGGTCTCGGGGTCTCTTAAACCGGGTGGTGCCAAAAAATGTTTTTGGGATTTATCTGACAAAAAATCTCAGAAACAGCTCTGAGTCTGCGCTTAATCTCTATCGGGTCATGTCGGTCTGCTATTTTATCGTGTTATGAGAATAACGGAATAGAGAGTGCACCTGTATTCGTGCACTTTTGACCTATGAATATCTCCTGCGCAGTTTTCGGTTGAGATTAATCAATATGGCCAAAATCGGATGAATTCAAATTCATTAATTCTGTAGTCAGGGGGAGCTATTGTTAGTTTTATACACGTATTTATATAATACTATTTTTGTTGTTACTTGTTCACAGTGCATGGTATCAATAACGTCTTGCGATGATTGGGACATCACTACCATTGAGAAGATAGGAAACAGACTGGATGGTTACCATCCATTGCAACTAGGTCTGTACCAGAACAACGGATCGCAGTGTGGGTATTGCAGTCCTGGATGGGTGATGGCGATGTACAGGTAAATGACCAACTAAAACTAGACTCTGTCTAGACTATTACGATGCCTTCGGAAATTAATTCATTATTATTTATTAACATATGATTATTACAAAAATATTCGAGGTTAAAGATCCAATTATAAAATATAAACATATTTTTTTTTTAATTTTACAACTTTGTTTATGATAAGCTTTTTTTTCATATGTCAAGTCTCTTGAAGAAAAAGAGAAGGACAATGCTTGAAATAGAACAATCTCTGGCCAGCAACATCTGCAGATGTACTGGTTACCGACCAATCCTACAAGCCTTTAAGAAATTCGCTATAGATTCTCCTGATGCCTATCCTATAATGGATATTGAAGACCTAAGTATTTGCAAGAAAGATAGCAAGCCCTGTTCTAAAGATCGTGAACACGACTGGTGTGTTGTTTCCAAAGATGATGTGAAACAATCCAATGTAATTCATATTAAGCTTAGTGATGATAGAGATTGGTACAGAGTTGAAGATGTAGATGATGTGTTTAGGATTTTGGATGCTCATAACACAGACTCATATATGCTTGTCGCTGGGAATACTGGTAAAGGTAAAATTTTTGATATTTGTTTATATACTAAATATTTTTATTGATAAATAAAAAGTTTATTGTAATTTTGAAAGTGCCTTATTATTTTGGGAGTACACAACGCGTTACTAAAGATATTATATTCAAAAAACAATGGGAGAAATATTTTGCTTTATTAACCCCATAAAACATGAAATAAAATATACAACTGTTTGTAGAATACATTCTACTCTTAGTTAATAAAAATGCCCTAATACCTTAGGGTAGTGTACTTCCAGGGTGTGTACCAAGGGTACACCCTTAGACCTCTCATTAAATAAATAGTGTAGTTTTTCAACTTAATTTTTAGGTGTCGTTCCTATACTGGAGTACCCTAGACTCCTTATAGACATTTCAGGAGTAGCCTCCCTGAAAGGTTACTACAGAGATCAAAACCTGGTGGTTGGTGCTGGTAATACTCTCACAGAGCTCATGGACATATTTGACACAATGGCCAAAACTAACTACTTCCAGTATCTTGAGATACTTAACGATCATTTGAAATTGGTTGCACACATACCCGTGAAAAATGTAAGTATATTTTAATACAACAATAATTATCAAAATTTCAACTGTTTGTTTATGTCATCAGTGATGCATGCAATGTAAGAACCTCTAATATTAAAAATTTAAATCTTTTTTATCAGATCGGGACAATAGCTGGTAATCTGATGATAAAACATAGAAATCCAGATTTTAATTCAGATATTTTCTTACTTTTTAATACTGTTGGAGCTGAGCTTGAGATATGTGAGTAATTTATAATAAATTTAATTATAAAAGGGTTCGTTCATCGGTAGTTTTAGAATTCACGCAACCCAGATGTTTTTTAGTTTATTGTGTAATTAAGAAAAAAAAACCAAGATAGTTCATATTGAACATTACCTATCTTAAAAAAAGGTTGATAATGAAATTGTCTATTTTATATAAATTATTTTCTTTTATCAGTAATTAAGTACAATATTAATAGAGCACGTATTTCTTATTATTTACACACATTTTTTTGTAGTAAGCAAAAGCGGCATAGACAGAATAAATATGCAAAATTTTCTGGAAGAAAATATGGAAGGGAAAATAATTGTGAATGTCTTATTACCGCCATTTAATGACGAATATAAAATAGTAACATTTAAGGTAAAGTAAGATTTAGTATGTATATCGAAATTTACGATATATTTGAAAGAGATCTACTTACAACAGATGATAATAAAATGGATAATTGGAAACACAAAAAATTATCAAAGATCAAATTTCTTTTCCAAACATTAGGTTTAATTATCTATCAAGTTATCCTTTTTTTAAATTATAAACATCGATTAATTTACATTTACTCCGATTGCATGAACAATTTAATAAATTCCTGCACCGGACGTTGTATTAGTTAAACAATTTTCAGATCATGCCTCGATCTCAAAATGCCCATGCCATCGTTCACGCAGGATTTCTTTACAAGCTTTTCTACGATCACACAGTTTTAGAATGTCGGATAGCTTATGGTGGCCTTTCAACAGCCTTCAACAGAGCGATTATCACTGAACAGTATCTCATTGGCAAAGCTCTCTTTACCAATGAGACGTTACAAGGTGCCCTCAGCGTGTTGGATGATGAAATGGTCGTGATGGATAACCCACCGGAACCTTCTGTGGAATATCGACGAAAGTTGGCTTTGGGTTTATTTTATAAGGTGAGATATAAAAGATAGAGATTAATTATTTAAAATTGGTTGGCGAAAAACAATTTAGATAAATTATTGATAGTTAATAAATATGATAAATGTGTTCGTTTGTTTTCATGCGCTTATCTCGTAAATAGATGACCTTCACGTAATGCATGACAACGCATAAAAATATTTTTTGCATTATCTTTTGTAACCTTTGTATATGGCTGATTCAGGATTTATAATTGGCTTGTATTCCATGTTTGATTAATCCTATAATACGAATTGAGTAAAAAAAGGTGGATGTTTTGTAGATTTTACTTAATTTCGTATACAATGTTACAACATTGCAAAGTTTAAAGAATAAATAGTGTTCAAGCAGTATTTATTAATTTCAGGGTCTACTATCACTTTGCCCACCTGAAATTCTAAGTCCTCAATACAGATCGGGGCCCGTTAGACTTCGGGAATCACGAGGTCTTTCAGATGGCAAGCAGTACTTTGAAACCAATCCATCGTTGTGGCCTTTAAATCAGCCTTCTCCAAAATTTGACGGTCTTGTAGGTACTTATAGCATAACATGTAGGTTAAAAGAAGTTTTCAATTACACAAAATAATACAAACTGCAGATTGGTTTACGTCATATCATGCAGTTGAAATGATTCATCATTTTACATTTTGAATTTTAAGTGAAACAAGTTGCAGTTCGTGATGTTATATAATATTTTCGAGTTACAATATAGGTGCAATGTGCTGGCGAAGCGAAATATACTGAGGATCTTCCTACTATCCCTAAAGAAGTTTATGCTACGTTTGTTCTCACTACTGTTGCACAAGGCACTATTGAAGAGATTGACGCTAGTATTGCGCTGGTTAGTACTGACTAAAAAGTTTGATTCAAATATTATACATAAACTATTTTAATATTTACTTTACTATATTTCTTGACCACCATTAATTAAAAATTTGTTTTTCAGTCGGAACCTGGCGTTATAGCATTTTATTCAGCATTAGACATCCCTGGTCGCAATAGTTTCACACCAGCACCAAGCATTCTCTTCACGACTGATGAAGAATTTCTATGTGAAAGTGAAGTTAAACATTATAATCAACCTCTCGGTATTATTGTCGCCGCGACACAACAAATAGCTGATAAAGCCGCTACTCTAGTCAAAGTATCATATGTTAATGTAAGGACACCTGTTATAGATATAAAAGACGCAAAAAAGAATCCTAATAGAAACACGATGTTAAAATCTATAGATGCAGAGAAACAGGGGCATGACATAGCAAAAGTTATTAGAGGCGAACATACCTTATACGGACAGTATCATTTTACCATGGAGACCCTTGTTTGTGTAACACATCCAATAGAAGAAGGCATTAGAGTGTTTGTAGCAACGCAATGGATAGATGCAGTTCAAAGAGTGGTCGCAAGAGTGCTGAATATTCAACAGAACAAGTAAGTTTGTCAATAAAGATGTACCATGTCAAATAAATCTTTGAAATAATATGAAAATTCACAAGGTAAAGGCTTTAATTATCCAATTGATTCATATGTTGATACTGAATATACATTTAATAATATTTTTTACAGGATAGACGTATCTGTTCGTAGACTTGGTGGTGCCTACGGATTTAAAGTATCACGACCTAACCAAATTGCGGCAGCATGTAGCTTAGTCACGTATAAATTGAACTTACCTTGCAGATTTATTCAGTCCCTGAGAACTAATATGCGCGCAATTGGGAAACGATTCCCATGTTCTACAACTTTTGAGGTAACTAAAATGCGTTTTTGTTCTTTACCTTTAGTATCTTTAAATTCATTAGATACGAATAACTTTGTACGACATGTTTGAAATAAATTTAAGGTTGCAGTTAATGAACACGGTGTTATACAATACAATAATTACGAAGTGTATGAAGATAATGGATATATTGCCGGTGAACCACTTACATTACTGGGTGTTGAGGTGTATTATAATTGTTACCAAAGATCTTCTTGGAATTACAAAGTATACGACTCTCTAACGGACACACCGTCTAACACGTGGTGCAGATCACCGGGTAAATAAGAATTTCAACTTACATTTGTAGTTCTCAGAACTTTTATTGATTTACTAATTCTACACAGGAACTTTTGAATGTATAGCCATGGCTGAATGGTTGATGGAGAGAATAGGGTACGAATTAAACATTGATCCATTGCATGTCCGTCTCGCCAATTTGGACACAGTACATTATAATGAAATTAACGAACTTCTATATACGCTCCATAATAATTCTCAATATGAAAGACGAAGAGTTGCTGTTGACAAATTTAATTTTGAAAACAGATGGAAAAAGAAAGGCTTACGACATGCCTTCTTAAGATGGCCTACACCTGGATCACAATATCTTGAAATTAATTTATCGGTTTATTTTGATGATGGTACAGTTGTTATAACACATAGTGGTGTTGAAATGGGTCAAGGTGTAGACACCAAAGCGGTCCAAATATGTGCATATTATCTAAATATTCCAGTAGAAAAAATACAAATCAAGGGTAATGATAGTACTATATCACCCAACGCCATAGGATCAGGTGGTAGTGTCACGTCTCAAAATGTTGGAGTTGGTATAAAAAAATGTTGTGAGGAATTATTGAGGAGATTAAAACCTATTAGAGAGAAACTGAACAATCCAACATGGGCGGAATTGATAAGGAAGGCATATGATGAAGAAGTGGATTTACAATTGCACGCAATGACAGGGAAGCCGGATGACATACAGTACGATATATATGGAATAACTTTAGCAGAAGTTGAGATCGACGTGCTGACAGGAGAGTGGAATATTGTACGAGTAGATTTAATCGAAGATGTAGGCCGAAGTGTAAATCCTGATATTGACGTTGGCCAGGTAAAGATCTAATATTTTTATGTATTTATTCGGATGATTTCTTTAAGTCATTGCTAAATTATTTGACAGGTTGAAGGTTCATTTATAATGGGCATGGGGCTGTGGACTACTGAAGAATTAGTGTATGACCCCGATAGTGGGGAACTGCTTACTGATCGGACGTGGACCTACTGGGTTCCACAGGCAAGGGACATTCCTCAAGACTTTAGGATATACTTTAGAAAGAGATCCTTTAGTAATGACGTTATACTTGGTGCAAAAGGTAAATACAAAAATATTGCGTAAATGAGGTTGTGCGTAAGAATAATGTAACTCCTGTGTGTAAATTTGGTTTATCTCAAAAAAACATAAATGTTAAATTAAATTCTTACTCTCGACTTAACCAACAAAGGAATCGAAATCTATATATTTTTACTGATTTGTTTTCACTCGAGATGCCAATGAAGCTTAAGATAATATACTTACTTTCCATACATAAAAATCTAAAACTATAGAGATATGGTATCGATAGTAGTAATAAGATTAATGATATAAATATTTAATGTATAATTTAGCTACTGGTGAACCAGCTACGTGTATGGGGGTGGTGGTGCCGATCACAATGAGGGAGGCGATCGTGGCGGCCAGGCTTGAGTCAGGGCTACGTAGCAATCAGTGGTTTAACTTAGGTATGTTCAATGCTTCAGATAAACTCAGGTTAAGAGTGCCTAATGGTAGACTCAAATGGAAATTATTGGAGGAAGCTAGAGAAGATTAGTTATATAATATATATTTTTGCTTCAGATGGGCCCTATACCGTCGAGAAAATATGTCTTTCATGCGCCACTAGTATAGAAGACTTTAAATTCTACTAATCTTTAATGTTTGTTTATTAAGTTCAATGTTACTTCTCCAGCTGTCACTTTGACATTGGGAGTTGCTGAAAATTAGCGCTGCGATGAATCGGGAGCAGCATACGCTGAGCAACTTCCCAACGCCACACTGCTACCTATTTTATTTTTGTATAATAATTGTTATCTTTCATCTTTCTTTGTGTGGTATGAATAAATGTTTTCTTTCATTCTGTTTTTCTCTTTAAATCAAAATGCTTTTAATACATCCATGTTTTATTTGAATACGAAAAACCTCTCTCAAACTTGAACGGTGAATGGACGAACGCGTAAAGAGCTTTTTTAACGTAACGGCAGGCAAGCGGAGCACGGAGGTTCACCTGATGTTAAGTGACTGACCGTAGCCCATGAATATCTACAGCACCAAAGTTGCAGAGATGCAGGAATATAATGCCCTATTTGGATATACATTTTAATGTGATGTTTGTTCGGAACCAGCTGGAACAGTTTCAAACCATATTCCCGGGCATGTTCTGCGTTAATCGTTGTTGGCCAAACTAAAAATATAGCTTCGAAGAAAGTTTTCATTGCAGTTCTTTTCTTCAAATGGGACTATTCAACCATATGGCGCCGGGATAGAATACATGTGTCGCCTACCCATTTCTACGTAGGTGTCATGACACCTCTCATGAGAGGTGACAGAGGGTAATTCTACTGCACAACAGCTTCCGCGTTAAAATAATTTGCACTCTTCTCTCATCCTGTTGCACTCCTTTCCTAATTTCCCATAATTAATATTCTCTCTATGCCCTCTTACTTACCGTTGCCCGCTTGAAGCAAGAGGGGTAAGTCTCCGCCCACGGCTTCGCTCGCGTGAGCTACAATTTTCTGTATTTTGAAGAGGCGCACGCACTGCGAGATTTTGGTCAAACCTATTTCCATAGAAAATAATAAAAAAGCTATAGACATGCGCATATATCAGCGGTCCTGCGATCGTGATTTTTAATAACTTTTGTTGTGCGCCCCAAAGAACACAGAAATTAGTAGCCCACGCGTGCGAAGCCGCGGGCGGAAAGCTAGTTAGGTATTAAATTTGTCAGGAGTTAGCTCAACAATCGATATTTAACTGATATGAAAATATATATCATTATTTTTAACACACATCTACAGTTTTACCAACACATGCAATTTTGTTTTTGTCACATCTTTAATTTGCCTTTGTATATCTTTGACATTAAACATCTGTTAATAATAATGATAATTAGTAAACCAGAAAAATACTTTTGAATTACTTAATAAAGGTATAAACCACGAATAAAGTGCATTAGAGCGAAAAATCACACTCTTATTTGCCTTTATTCATAGAGAAAAATATGGCTTTATAATACTTCGCAGCGTTTTTAAAAACTCATTTTATTTTGAACACTCAAATATTCTGAAAGTGGGTGTCCTCTATTATGTTCAATAGATAAAAGGAAAATTTCATGATGGGAATTAAAATGAAATAATAGAAATGTAATAAAATAAATATACCTGGACATTTAACACAATGCCATCTAGTCGCAAACTAAGCAAAGCTTGTACTATGGAAACTAACTAAACTGATAGACATTATAAACATTCATTTTTGTAAATACATGCATACTATAGATAAATTAACACCATCTTAATTGTCCACGCGTAGATCGTGGCAAAGCTAAATTTCATTTTAAAAGTTTTTTTTTTTATAATTTGCGCTATCTACCTTTAAAATATTTCATTTAAGGTTTCCAAAATAAAAGAAATGTCAATGTGATATATATAGAAAATTAATTAAAATTACGTTGAAAACATTTTACAGAATTTAAACCTGTAAATTACCTACGTCCTATCTACGTTCTTCGTTGGTCATTCACCTCTTATTCAAAAACAAATAAGATCTTTTATAACATATATTTATTTAATATTTTTGTGAGTTTGTGGGAGGTAGATTACATGAGCCCAATTCCCACTATTATGCAATATGTATAATATGTTTTGGTATTATTTAAATAAATTCATTTTGTAATAAGGAACAATTACCCAACTTATATAATTGATATTTTTTATGTTGATCATCAAAACATAGGTGTTAACTATTTTTATGTATTTTTTATATATTTTTAATTTAAAATTAATTAATATTCGAGTGCGAAAAAAGCATAACATTAATATTAATGTTAGTTATATAAAGTTGTTAAAAGCACATTATTTATTGTTTCAATGTATTCCGTGGTTTCGAATATTATCGTAGTTTCACATATTTTTCAACTATTTGAACATATACAACATTTTGACTTTATCGACACCATATTTATATCCATGTATATCTTTGTACTTAACTTTGCTATCGAACTTTTTTTTTGATAATAATATGTGACTTGTAGTTTTGCTTGGAAATGCGTATAGCCCCATTATACCCTAAAGAACTTATCTCACTCCCCTCCCAGACCAGATACACCGTTCATTATTACTTTTTATTTTTGTTATAATTTCTTCCTTTTCTGAGTTCCAATCTATAATTGTTTCGCCTTACGTATAACCAGTAATCTTCATAACTATCGAATGGATTTGAAAAATCTCTCAATCTCTCTTTTTAATCACGATAAATTAGATTAGAATTGTCTACGCGGGTGGAACAGCTTCTGACTTACTTTAACGATAGTTTATTCCGATAGCTGTGACAATTGCGTTTCTGAGCAACGCATCTTAGTCAAATTTCGTCTGAAATTTGTCTGTTAACTTTAATGCATCCATAACTATTGATGCAGTTTATCTAAAACACGCAAACACAATGCATTAGTTAGGCATTACGTCAAAAGCCATATGTTTTTTCATTATCATTAGGACCTTTTATATGTTAAGACATTCCATAACAAATGTAAAATTTTCTTGGTTTCTAATGAATTTGGATGATGACAAAAAATGAAAGGACTACAAATCTTTCGGACAAATATTCAGTCAATGATCAAAACCTCTTGAGCTGTATTATGTTGCTTGTGAATATTGATGTATTTTGTTTTATTTAAAATCATATTAGGTATATAAGGTGGTAGCTTATGATGCTAAAGTTAGTATTAAAGAGCGAATAATTCAATTCGGTTTATTTTTAGTCTTTTTTTCCTGTTATATAAATTTAAAACAGAAGCAAAGTATTCAAACTTAAATATTTTTTAATTTGAAATACATTTGCATTAAGTAATTTTTTGTGTAAATTGACGTATATATGTTTAATACCTAATTAATTATTACACATGATAATTACATTGTTTATATAGTTAGTTTGTAGTAGTTGTACTTTTTATAAACATTGTTAAACTCGAAAGCTTTGTGCTTAAGTGCGTGATTAATTAAATTATTTAAGTACATGTTATATAACTGAAGTGGGGCATGGTACCAAATTAACATTCACTTTGTAGGTTTTTTGTGGGGCAGACATGGACAGAGTGAGGTTCAAAGTTAACGGTGTGGAATGTACAGGTAAGTTTTCTTAATTAACCTACCAATGTTATCTTCCTATTATTAAAAATTATTAAAAATTAAAGTTTGAAAACAATTGAACAATTGAATTTAAGTATTTTTTATACTATTTTCGCATTTATTAATAGAATTATATGTGATCATATATAATTAAAACTAATATAAGAAAATTGTTTTGGATAATCTACACTAAGATTATAAAGAGTGATGTGAGATGTGTTAATTATCAATTTTTTCCGCTTACATTGCAAACGCAGGATGAACCCTACGGGATTTATCAAAATAATGTTCTAATTTTTATATACAATGTTCACAGTTTTTCTGTAGTATATTTAGTATCAGCATTGCACCCGTGCGAAGTTGGGGCGGGTCGCTAGTATATTATATACATTACTTTAGGAATTGCCACAATCAGTAACGGAGGTGAAACCGCGCGGTGTAGCTAGTTCTGTTTAACTTGTACGTGTTATGAATGTTGTAATTGTGTGCGTTACTAGAGTGGGTTTTATATGGAGTTTGACTTCTGTGGTCTAATATCTCACTGACCTTGATACATTTTGAGTATGACTTATCGTTTTATTTGATTGACGTTCATAAAAAAATCGTTACATAATATTATCGACAATGCGGAAATAGAATATTTACAAACATAATGTAACTAGTAAGTTGCATTCAATACAGGCCTGCAACTATATTTTTATACGATTTTTAACAACTGTCTATATATATTAAACAAAGACGGGTTTGTTACAATACTTATAACTCGAGATCTGCTGGCTTATTTGCCAGAAAATTCGTAGGAAGATAGCTTAGGACCAGGAAAATCCTGGAAATCCTTTCTTCCTTCGAAAATTTGTGATTTAAATAAATAATAAACATTTATTGAGACCATACAGAGCCACACAAAAAAAGATACAGTACAAAAATAAAACAAAAATTATAACTAAAATAAATTAAGAAAAAGTGACGTACAAAATTTAACAAAAACAAAAAGTACTGTGTGGCAGCATTTACTCTCAAATGGGGCTGACTCAGCGTGAGCTGCGAAGGTAGAGTTTACCCCAACAGCGCTGATTTTCAGCAACCCCTCTTAACAATTGGAGTGGAAGCCTGAGTATATTTTATTGTAATAAATAATGGTTTAGATGTAGGTATAGAAAATAATAAATTATTAAGTTAAGCAGAATGTATTTATCACTTCATTCTACGCATCATTTATGTATCAGTATT
>LQNK01000785.1:0-32748 GCA_001586405.1 Phoebis sennae | reverse complement strand
ATGGCAACTGGCACCAAGTATATGTGTCGGGAAGGCGGCTGTGGGGCCTGCATCTTCAGCGTGGTGAAGTGTCCTGGTGCAGCGCCAGAAGGAGTCGATGCTGTTAGTAACACACCCTGCTGGACATCCTATATAGATGGTGAATGGTACCAAGTATATGTGCCGGGAAGGCGGCTGTGGGGCCTGCATGGTCAGCGTGGTGAGGTGCCCTGGTGCAGCGCCAGAAGGAGTCAATGCTGTTAGTCAAACTCTGCTGGAAAACCTCCATAGATAGGACTTCCTACATAGAACTGTAGTGTAACAGTTTCTTTCCTCGTATTTCAGGTGGTTGAAAATAAGGTCCAACAATTTATTTCTAGGTGAAAATGATAAGTATTATTGGTGATGAAAGAAGTCTGCACGGAACAAGTTATACGGTCTTTTGACAATTCAAATGTTTGTGATTTTTGGTCATATATTAAATGTTTTCAACTATTAAAAAAAGCATTAATACTCAGCTTTTTTCACCTTTATTTAAATATTTTTGGCTAGTGTTTAGTATCGGTGACGTCTTGCCATGGCTGGGAGATAACAACCATTGAAAAGATTGGAAACAGGCTGGACGGTTACCATCCCCTGCAGAAGGGCCTCTATAAGAACAACGGGTCCCAGTGTGGGTACTGCAGCCCTGGATGGGTAATGGCAATATACAGGTAAATCTCATATTCATCAATAATAATTACGCGTAGTATTACACCTACATTTTACTTACCACTTACACAGTACTTGTGTAAGTAAAGTAGTAATACTATGCGAAGTAAGACATTACGCAATGCGTTCCAAATAACCAGTCTTTGATCTTTGATTCAATAACAATAGGACTTAATTGAGAGCTCATAGTATCGTTTGTAAAAACGGTTGTAACAGCTTATAGGAACTTTTATACAGTGCCATACTCAACTACATTCATACTCTGAATTGGTCATATTTTCTTCTTAGCCACGCATCGATTTAACATACCAAATTACATGAAGTAATATCCATAATTGTTCAGAGTCTGGCTCTATGTAGACTCATCACACACTTCACAAATAAATTGACATGAAACAAACAATTGCTAGACTCTAAAAAACTAGATAACTAAATAATTAATTAATACAAAAACTGTAAAGTAAGTACTAGAGAATTAATACAAGGTAACTGTCTCATTTCAATTTAATTCTAGGCCATTTAATGTTCATATTTTTTACAGACAATATAAAAACAAAAATTAGTGAATTTTCTCTTTGTATACTGGAAAATGTTTTCTAAATGGTCTTAAATAAATAAAAAATTATTTTATTGAATTTAACCATAATTCTTTTGCTACATCACAATGTTATTATTCAATACAAGTGCTATGTTTATTTTCAAAATTTTCTCTAAAATTATAATGATTTTAGCCTTCTAAAGAAAAAGAAAATGACGATGCTTGAAATAGAAAAATCATTGGCCAGCAACATCTGCAGATGTACTGGCTACCGACCCATAATCGAAGCCTTCAAGAAATTCGCCACGGACTCCCCCGATCCTCTCCATATACTAGATATTGAAGACCTGAGCATTTGCAATAAAACTGGAGACATCTGCTCCAATGTCTGTGATGAATATGACTGGTGTGTACTTTCTAAAGAAGATATTAAAGAACCTAGTATCATCCATATAAAATTAAGTGATAATAGAGATTGGTACAGAGTTGAAGAAGTTACTGATGTGTTTAGGATTTTAGATGCACATGGAGAGGATTCGTATATGCTTGTTGCTGGAAATACTGCTAAAGGTAAAGTTTAAGAACTTGATATTATAAATAATCGGCCTGAGCAAAATGTTGGGGTAAAAATTCATAATATCATGTGTAATATTTTTTGTGCAAGGTCTCGAACATTCCGTTTCAAAAGTATTGCGCGATAAAACCCATTTTTTATTGAAAGATAATGTGTCGAAATGTTTTGAAATATCACTCGCCTTACATGTATAAAGAATGTGAAAGCAGAATGAACATATGAAATTATAACATGTATGTTTTTTGTTAAATTTTGAATTTAGAGTACTATAATTAAAACTATTCATATGTGAAAACTTAATATCTTGTAACTTTGTGCACCGAATGAGCGGAGCTTCTTCATTATATAGCAGTCAATCTAACTTACGAATACGCTTCTACTTAGCGGTACTTCTCGTAATTAAAATTGTTCCTAAGCGTGTTTAAGTTGCCGAAAACCCAGTTACTAAGATTTTTATAGTGGATAGAAAAGCATCATTCACAAAGCTCTAGTGCCAGTTATTTACAGTATTCTTTACTAATCTAATGATTATATGATTTTTAATTTATACAAGACTAAATGTACCAATACAACGAATTTGTTAAGTCACGTCTTTATAAAATATCGTCTTCGATATTTAGTCGTATTTAAGACGGTTTAAACTTACTACTTTTTAACTTGGTATCAAACGACAGTTTCGGATCGATTCAAAGGTTCTACTGAGTACTAATTATACGATGACGTTAAATCAATATAATACATCTTTGATATGGTTTTTTCAGGTGTCTATCCGATACTAGAATACCCTAGACTCCTAATAGATATTTCGGCAGTTGCTTCTTTGAAAGGTTTCTTCCTAGACCAGAACCTGGTGATCGGTGCTGGTAATACGCTCACAGATCTTATGGATATATGTGATGCAATGGGTAAAACTGACTACTTCAAATATCTGAAGATATTCAAAGACCATTTGGAATTGGTTGCGCATATTCCAGTAAAAAATGTAAGCTTTGCTTTTTCATTTAGGTACTTGATTACATTAGGTAATTCAAGTCCAATGGGTGGGTGTTAAATTCGTTTCACTGATCAATTTTTATTTAGAAGATCGAACCCAGAACCTCTCGGTTGTAACGCCTAGCGCGCTAACCGCTGACCCAATAAAGCGGTCACTTAATATAACTTACATGTTTAGTTAATTTTAGTTTATATTTGTTTGCTGATAGAATATAGGTTGTCAGTAGTTTGGTAATGGAAATAATGTTTCTTTTATTATAGATAGGGACTGTGGCTGGAAATTTGATGATAAAGAACAGGCATAATGAATTTAATTCGGATGTTTTCTTGCTTTTTAACTCCGTTGGTGCTGAGCTTAGTATATGTAAGTATTTTATTAAAGAGCCAAGTTTTAAAGAAATACTATTGGAACATTAATTAATTTCACTACTTTTGCCCGCTATTACATAAAAAAAGACAATTTAATTTTGTTGCAGTGAATAACCACGGTGTTGTAAACAGAATAAGTATGCAGCAATTCCTGAAAGAAAATATGAAAGGAAAAATTATTTTAAATGCCTTGTTACCTCCATTGAATGAACAGTACAAAATAGTCACATATAAGGTAAAATAAACAAATTATTTTATTTTGTTTTATTTGAAGGAACACCAACAATACATGTATAGTACATTTAAAGAAAAAAATACATATTATGGTAGGTATATGCATGAATTACAGGCGTTCTCAGCATTCGTTGTTAACACATATTAATATGAGCGATTATTAAAAAATCAATCGAAAATCTTAAAATGCATGCAATTGTTTAATAAAGTTAAGCACGTATTTTTTAAAATAAAATACATAAGATAATTGAAAAATGTCTCTATCAAAAGAATTATAAGATAATTAATTTTATCAGTAGACACATGGATATTTACGGCTCAATGGGCTAATGTTATTAAATATTTTCAGATAATGCCTCGATCCCAAAACGCCCACGCCATCGTTCACTCAGCGTTTGTGTACAAAATTAATCCACACGATAACATAGTATTAGACTGTCGAATTGTGTATGGTGGTTTATCAACAGCTTTTATTCGGGCAAATAAAACTGAAAGGTACCTCCTTGGAAGAAAATTGTTTATCAATGAGACGTTACAAGGTGCTCTGAATGTGCTAGATAAGGAAATGGTGGTGACTGAGAATCCGCCTGAACCGTCCGTGGTGTATCGAAGGAAACTGGCATTAGGTTTGTTTTATAAGGTAAAGTAGAAAAATACTATTACACGTATGGATTAAATACTTAAACGATTTTGGTTACACCGTGTAAATTTGATTTAAAAAATAATTGATGGGGTAAAAAATAAGGATTTAACCACACATTATTCCAACTTTTTTCTTTTTTTTATCCACATCTTAATTAATGTGGTTTATTATTTATATCAATTGCTCCCACATTCTATATCAATTTTTCTGTATTCGTTATTGTTATACCCATATCCATATTAAAGCTTTATTTTTCGTATCTTCTTATTTTTTTCCTTCTTCTACATTAAATTCAATGCTAACTCTAATAACAATATCTTAAAAATTACAACATTTTTTTTCTTACAGGGTCTTTTATCACTATGTCCACCTGAGATTCTAAATGCTAAGTACAGATCAGGTTCTGTTAGGCTCCGAGAATCGCGGTCACTCTCAGACGGTAAGCAGGTGTTTGACACTGATCCGGCGTTGTGGCCGTTAAATCAACCTTCGCCGAAATTTGAGGGATTGGTAAGTTTCATTTTTAAGTAGAACTGTTTATTACAGGATACCCTGCGTATAACCGTAGTTAAAAATAGTAAAGTTTAAAAATATTATAAATATTAACTTATGTACATATTGCAGGTGCAATGTGCTGGTGAATCAAAGTATACTGAAGATATTCCTTCTCTTCCAAAAGAAGTGTTTGCTGCATTTGTCCTTACTACTGTTGGTTTAGGAACGATTGAAAAGATTGACGCCAATCAGGCTTTGGTGAGTCATTTCTCATACCTGAATATTCCTTTTAGAAGTCAACGCGGTGAAGTAACAGTTACAAAGTACTATAATGTTTATATTGGCAAAATATTATTTTTAGAAAGAGCCGGGTGTGATAGCATTTTATTCGGCATCAGATATACCAGGTCAAAACACTTTCACACCCGCACCAAGCCTACTTTATTCACGTATAGAAGAACTGTTGTGTGCAAAGGAGGTAAAATTTTATAACCAACCTCTTGGAATCATAGTAGCTGAATCACAACAAGTAGCAGAAAAGGCAGCTACTCTTGTCAAAGTAAAATATAGTGATTTGAGAGAACCAGTCATAGATGTAAAAGTTGCAAAAAACGATCCGAAAAGAAATACATTAGTTATAGAGACAAAGGCTTCGAAAACTGGGAATGACGTAGCAAAGGTGATCAAAGGAGAATGTACGGTATATGGACAGTATCATTTTTGTATGGAAACTCTAGTTAGTGTAACGCATCCGATTGAAGAAGGCTTCAAGGTGTATTGTTCAACTCAATGGATCGACGCGGTTCACAGAGTGGTAGCCAGGGTACTCAATATTCCACAAAATAGGTAGGTCTGGTTTTTAATTTTGTCAACAATCGACATCAAATTAGTTAAAACATTTTAGGTGAAAATTGATTATTGCCTATATAAAATATACCTATTTTAAATTAGTATTTAGTTATCTAATTTAGCTCTGCAATACTGCTCAGTCGTGACATATGCGTAATGTTTGTTATCTGTAATGATCTTCTGTGCTGTTATAGAGATAAATAAATGATTTTTCTTTCTTCGTTTCTAATTTATATCGTAAAATGCTTTTCTGGCCGTTGAATTGGAAATATGTTCCTTTTTTATTTTTTTTTTATTTTAGGGTAAATGTTTCTGTCCGTCGCTTGGGTGGAGCTTATGGAATGAAAATATCGCGACCAAATCAAATAGCGGCAGCTTGTAGTATGGTCACGTATAAGTTGAACAGGCCATGCCGTTTTATTCAATCGCTCAGAAATAACATGCGTGCTATTGGTAAAAGACTTCCTTGTTCTACTAATTTTGAGGTAATTAAATGTCAAAATTTGTAGTAAGTTATCCTATCTGTATCAAAATTGAAATAAAATATTTTTCGCTTCTAGCTATGCTTGATACGATTTATATAAGCGTTGTCGAGTATTCACAAAATTTGGAAAAGTTTAAATCGGCGCTGAAAATACAGCAAAATTAGCAAAAGTCTTGTCAAAATGTTAATGTCATCTAAGTACTTTAGTTTTTTTTTAATTTAAACCAGTCGACGAAGCATTGACTTTGATGTTGTAGATGTACATAATCACTTAAGATCATACATTAACGTCGAAAAATAATTTCAGCTTGCTGTCGATTCGCAAGGAGTTATACAGTACAATAATTATGAAATTTTTGAAGACAATGGCTATATTGTCGATGAACCGCTTAGTCTGTTTTGCGTTGATAGTTATAATAATTGTTATAACAATTCATCCTGGAATTATAAATTATACGACACGACCACCGACACGACGTCCAACACGTGGTGCAGATCACCAGGTAATAATATAACCGTCTTAACAGATATTTGTGACATCATTTTTGTAAAGTTTTTGGAATTCATGAAAAAAATGGTCTATAAATTTAACAGGAACTTTAGAATGTATAGCTGGAACCGAATGGATGATGGAAAGAATTGCATACGAAATGAACTTAAATCCACTAGAAGTTCGCCTCGCCAATTTAGACAAAGTGAAGCATAATGATATAATTGAGCTCCTTAATATGCTTAAAAATAACTCGCAATATGAGGAACGCAGACTTGAAGTAGATAAATTCAATTCTGAGAATAGATGGAAAAAAAGAGGATTACGACATTCTTTTCTTAAGTGGTCTCAATTTGCTACATTAAATTTCGAAGTAAATTTGTCTGTATATTTTGATGACGGTACAGTTATAATAACACATAGCGGCATTGAAATGGGTCAAGGTGTAGACACCAAAGCGGTCCAAATCTGTGCATATTACCTTAACATCCCTGTAGAAAAAGTACAAATTAAAGGTAATGATAATATTATATCACCAAATGCATTTTTATCCGGCGGGAGCCTCACGTCTCAAACTGTTGGAATTGGAATTAAAAAATGCTGTGAAGAACTCTTACAAAGACTAGAACCTATAAAAGAGACAATGAATAACCCTACCTGGGAACTATTGATAAGAGCAGCCTATGCAGCTGAAATAGACTTACAAGTGCATGCGATGACGGGCCAGAAGGACACACAAATTTACAATATATACGGAGTAACTGTAGCAGAGGTGGAAATTGATGTATTTACAGGAGAATGGAATATAATAAGAGTAGATTTGATTGAGGATGTGGGACGTAGCGTTAACCCTGAAATTGACGTTGGTCAGGTAAGCAATAGTTTTTAATTCCTTGTAAATAAAGATATAAATAAATAAGTGAATGATACTTGATTCTTTGGAACACAATAGTACAAAATATTGGTCAAAACACCCTTTTGCAGGTTGAAGGTGCATTTATTATGGGTTTGGGATTTTGGACTTCTGAAGAATTGGTATATGACAAAAGTACTGGGGAATTACTCACGGATCGCTCTTGGACATACAAGGTGCCTCAGGCAAGAGATATACCTCAAGATTTCAGAATATACTTTAGAAAGAAATCTTTTAGTAATGACCTTATACTTGGAGCTAAAGGTAATTTTTGCAGTTCGAGTATGCGGAATAAGTAGTTTTCGATACCTCCACTAAGAAAACATCTAATACACTTGGTTATGTTAAAATAATTACAATCATATTAAAGTAAATGAACGAACATTTTCTTTGAAAAATTCGTCAATTACTGAATAGATTCTCATGGTATAAAATAGTATATTTTCAAACTAAGCTTTTAGCTTATCGTACATCACACCAATTCGAGTTAAATCAATCCCTTTGCAGATCTCTAGAGAAAATCTTGTTTCAAGATCTTTTGACATCCACAGATAAGAGTAATTAAATTAGACCTTAATCTATGAAGTATCCTTGAAGTATTACTGGATAGGTATTTAAGAATGAAATCTATTTCATTATTAAATACCGATTTCTTAATATACATTTTAAATAAACAATAATAAAAACAATTTTCGTGACCGGTATTTGAAACTCAATTGAAAAGTTTATTTTCCTTAATAGCTACGGGTGAACCAGCGACGTGCATGGGGGTGGTGATTCCTATTGCAATGAGAGAGGCAATCGTGGCGGCCAGGCTGGACGCGGGCTTACCAACCAATCAGTGGTTTGATATTGGTAATATAAAACTTATATTATAAATAAATTTGCCCTTAATATACACTGATATTATAAATAGGAAAACTTTGTTTGTAATGAATAGGCTCAAAAACTACTGGACCGATTTTAAAAATTCTTTCACCATGCAAAAGCTACATTATCCACGAGTAACATAGGCTATATTTTATAGGCTCTATATATAACATTATGCTACGGGAGCGAAGCCGCGCGGACCAGCTAAATTAAAATTTAATATACTAGCTGAGCTCCGCCGTTTCACCCGCGTATGTATTCATGTAGGATTTTGGAATAAAAACTATTCTATGTCATTCCTGTGGTTTCAAAGAACTCTGTGCAAAATTTCATCCAAATCGGTCCTGTAGTTTTGGAGCATACTACAAACAAAAAAATGTTTCGTCTTTATAATATAAGAGTAGATAGAACCGCACTCAATCATGTTTATAATTAAAATCATTCAAATTATTTATAAAAACTAATAAATATGGAATCAACATAACCACTCAATTATTTGTTCCATAATGATATATCAAATATTAGTTCTGCTTTTACTGCATTTCTAATTACAAAATAGTAATTTGGAATCAATTGCCCATTTACATTTCATAAAGGCTTTGAAAGCTGATTCATTATGGTTTAATCATAATTATAAAATAATATTATAATTATAAAGCAATATTAGTGCAGGGAACACAAAAACGAGTGTCTCCTTAATACAATAGAACTGATAAGAATGTTGTTAATGGACAAGCTCTTAGATAAGTAGTTTAGCAAAATAAGTTACATTTAAGTTACTTATTAGCCTAAAGGCTAGATTTTACTTAAAGTACTAGAAATAGTATTTTAAGTGAAAATAAAAAATAATTATAATCCATTAGCTGCGCCCCAGGGCTTCGCCCCCGAGGGAATATCTGGATGATATATAGCCTATAGCCTTCCTCGATAAATGGGCTAACACCAAAAACAATTTTTCAAATCGGACCAGTAGTTCCTGAGATTAGCGCGTTCAAACAAACAAACTTTTCAGTATTAGTTTCGACTCGACTCCAAAGAGTTGAATGACCTATTTAATTCTTTTTAGCTGCTCTAAATGAAACATTCCTTTGGGATCGATCTTGGGACCTTTTATTAATAAATCAAATTATTAATAAATAGATTCTGATAAAGGTCATCCATAATTTAACGTTTTTATATTATTAAACTTACCTCAACGATGAATATTCTTTATTATTTAAATAGCTTTCAATAATTGGATTGTAATTAACGTGCGGACTAATTATTAATTAACCTCGTGAAAACACACATAATATTATCATTGATATTTTGACGACCCGATTGGCGCAGTGAATACAGGAAAGGTCTATTGTACCGGAGGGTGTGGATTCGATCTCCACGAGTAGTAAACAATGATATGAAGAACATTATAATTTTCTATTGTATGCATATATTTACAAAAAATGAATGTTTAAGTATGCTTATCACTTATCTAGTTCCCATAGTACAAACTTTTCTTAGTTTAGGACTAGATGGAGTAGTGTTAAATGTCCCTGAATATTTATTTATTTTTAAATTTAAAGTTACATCGACATTTAATGAACGTAGTAGTAGAAAGTTTAATGCGCTGTACCATCGGAGCAGCGTGTCGTCAGCTATTTGCGTCAATAAACGCGTAATGAAACGCTGGTGTGGCATGCGTTGATTAGTTGCGACGACGCAACGCAATGTGCAAATGGATTCTGAGCCTAAGCCTTTACTTTTTACTTTTTTTTCAGATGGACCGTATACAGTGGAGAAAATATGCCTCGCGTGTGCTACCAAGAAAGAAGATTTTAAGTTTAATTAAATAATTAAGGATCGAATACAAAAACAATGTTATTGTTGTTGTTATTTTTCATCCATCCATTTGATCTTGAGTATAGTTTGCAAACTCGCATAAAAGATACTTCAAAGTTTAATTCTAAAATTATTTTTAATTTAAGCCAGAACATATGTTTTCTTTATATATGATCAAAATATAAACTACGATATTAGCATTATACAATATTTTTTATTATTACAGCATTAAATTTTTTCATTCATCATAATTATGAATTCCCATCATATTGAAATAATAAAAATGAAAATACATAAAATAAATAACATTTTTAGTAATAACCGTAATTTATTTCTACTCACGTCGTAGGGTGAACAGTTTAATTCGGATATTTAAAAATTCTTCTATAATATGAATGGTTTTTAATTATATCTATACCATCAGCTTCTACTACGCTTACTTTATATTTTCTATTTTTCAAGACTGCATAGATAAACACCTGATATAGAACCATTATGTGGCAACGTGCTATCCTTATCCGATTCTATAAGAAAGACAGAGGTAGCATCAAACAGCTTCGTATAAACTTAACGATCCCTTTGGAAATAAAATTATGTTCTGTAACCTTTATCACCACCACTTTGATAGTTCGGGTACGATTACGAATAACTTTCAGAACAGTGAAACTTGGAAAGTGTCCCATATGTTTGTGAACAAATTTAACATTGAGGTAACCGAGAGATTTCTTTTATATCTCCCTGAAGGAAGAATAAATGATCCAATTTAAGATGTGTTTTTATTGAATTGAAAAGACAGCGAAACACGTATACTTTTGATTATACGAATGTCTATTATTATTTAATGTTCAGAAGGCTTTTTAGCGGACTCTCCTGTTTTTTATTGAATTAAAATGACAGCGAAACACATAGGTGTTTCGCTGTCATTAGGTATAGACCTACTTTTGATTATACGAATGTATTTTATTATTTAATGGCAGTAGCCCTATATTTTTAGCGGACTCTCCTGTTATCTTAGCTATATCTTTTTACACGTTTGATTTTATTACATTTAACACTAGTGTTTAACAATTTATTATATTATATATTCTTTATAGTGGAATTGAAAGTCAAAAAGTGTTTTCCTTCAAATAAAACACTAATAGAGTGAGTGTCGTTCTTCTATAAATTATTGTGAAGAAATATAAACATGTATATCTCCCCTTCCAGTGGGATTTCCGGGATAAAAAAACAATCTCTGAACCCAATTTCATCCAAATCAGTTCAGTGATTTTTAGGCGTGAAGAAGATAGAAGATACAGAACTTGTTTTCGCATTTGTAATATTAGTAAAGAAGATACTTTATTTTTAATTTAAATAGCATTTTTAAATTATACACCCTTGTTCATATTAGGACGGACTTCTTCCTAAATAAATTATTTGAAAGAAAGAATGAAAAAAATATATATTTAGTCACTACAGACAAAATAAATATTATATAGATATAAAGAGTAATATAAATAAAATATAAAAACCAAATAGGAAAATAAAATAAAATAACAAAAATAAAACTGTTTGCCTGCAAGTGAAACAGGCACTCAGCATTTGCTGCAGTGCTATGAACAAACAGCGCTGGTTTTCATTACTACCACAGTGTATTTAGGGTTTTCCTACTGTATTACCTCACTTCATTGCATCTATAGCAGACCAAACTAACAATTCTTTGTGTAAGCTTAAGGCCGGCCACACACATGCTGAATTTCTAGAATCTGAATTAAGATTCTTAATTTAGAAAGGCCAGTACAGCATACAATATCGGCTTGCTCCACACACTTCCTGATTTTTTCAGATTCTGAATTTCTTAGATCGACCTGTAAGGATCTGAAATCAGATCTTAAATTCAGACAGACATTCAGCATGTGTGAGGCTAAAACCTGTAAAAATAACAAAGGTACCTGTATAATAAATTTTATACGTGACAAACGTGATACAAAAACAATAAAACATAATACTCAGGTCGGATGAGCACAAATATCGGGGCTTGGAAACAATAACCAGCCGGATTCGTTTTGATTGAATCTCGTTATGAGGGTTGTCTTAGCTCCTGTGTCCTGTACAAAGGATTGTGATATAGAAGAATTATCTGATACGTAGTCAATTTTTTAGGGTTTAGTAAGGATTATTATGGTTATCTCGACTAATAGTATAAAATCTGGATTGGTGGTAAATAAAAAATAAAATATGTATGTGACATTTTAAAAGAGCTTTAAAAATTCTATTTGGAAAAATAAATGATTTCAATTTGAATTTGGATACTGAAAGAAAATCGTAATAATGAAATAGATTTTAATAATAAATATGAAAAAAATATTTTATTCAGTGTTTTTAAGTATAAAGAAGGCATGTCCACAACTCAACCAAAATCTCAAATTGTCACGTGGTATGACATTTAAACAAATTCAGAAGCGTATAATATCTTGTAATATTTACATTTGCATCTTATAGACCTATCTAATGACATCTAATTTAATGATATATTCCCTTCAGTTGCATGTATAGAGAGCAACCCCTAAAATATTTAGTTTATTTTACAAACTTATAAAAGAATTGAAGCGACAACCGTGTTTTAGTTTACCTATAAAATAACCTTTGTTCCATTCGGTTTTTAATTCCTGTCAAGACACTTGACGCCATGAAGGCAAACAATATTTCAAACTGGGGATTATTAAAATTTCCAACAAAAACTTACTCTTGTGAACTTTAAATAAAATATAACAAAGGCGTAGAACCGGGAGTATTAGAGCGAAAAATCACAATTTCATTTTGCCTTCACCTTCAGATTTTAATATTTTGTAGCAAGCGTTTTTAAATTAACTACATCGTGGTTGATCGTGTTCTCATCACGTATTAAATACAAATATGTCCTTCTGCTTAATTAGGATCACACATATTTATTTTGATTAAAGATGAGAAAAAAATAAACACACATACAAATGAAACAACCAAATTATTTAGGAAATATGAGTTTTTAGGACAAAGGTATATATTACTGGAATTTATTTTTACAGTTACTTTTGTTTGTTTTTTTCCTCGGGTTATTTTTTTCTCTTCTCATTTTTTATACAGTCTGTAATTGGCCTATGTTGACAATAAATATGTGTGATATGATACTAATTCGCTATTAAGAAACCTATTTAATTTTTAAAGGAATATCCGTTGACACCTCATCTACTATTTTATTAAGAGGAAAGATTTGATTTTTTGTTTCACTTCAGTATGTTCCAAAACTACTGAAGCGATTTGAAAGTCCCATATGGACATTGGCTGTAAGGCGATAAACCCAGAGACTGATTTGATTTATGAAATCTTTAATTATTTTGCTATGATAATGATGGATTCCTATCGTGTTCTACTGCCCTACCAATTTCCCATTATTAATCTTCTCCTTATACTCTCCCCTTCCTTCAAGCCGGCAAGGAATCTGCAACACTCTGCTGTTGTAGATGTTTATGGGCTGCGGTCATTCACCTAACATCGGGTGAACCGCATGCTCCGCTTGCTCGCTGTCATAAAAGAAAATAGTTAGTTATAAATGTAAATGATTATGTAGCGCGTCGCAGTTGCTACTTGTGGATGGACTCACTGCATTAGACAGCGCAAGACAACCACGACACTTATTGCTGACTCGGGTGTTCGGTGATCATTGCACCGAACATTGGTTTATAACATTATGCTACGGGAGCGAAGCCGCGCGGAACTGCTAGTCAAATTATACATTCAAGAATTTATGACTCTTCTTAAAAATATTTATAGGACAAAATGGTTCGCGTATTTTTATAGGTGTTTAATAAAGACTAATAATGGCCGTTCCACTTTTTATTCTGTTCACTGATTGTGAGTTCGTGGAATAATGAAATACAATTAATCAACACTTTCCCTGAAGAAATAATTAGAAGTTATTGACTGGTGTAATTATCATGTAAACAGTTTGAGATTGAATGAAATAGAACTTTATTCTTAAAACGTTTAATGTTTTCAAATGCAATCCATTGCGCCATTTATATTTACATATGGAAGATTAAAATGATCAAAAACTTTAATGTATCGTATGTGATTGTTTATAATAGAGTAGCCGAACTCCGCGGTGAAGCTGCCTATAGTTCCCGTTCCCGTAGGATTTTCGGCATAAAAACTCCCATATGTCCTGCATCGGGTTTCAAAGAATCTCTGTACAGGATTTAATCCAAATCGCTCCAATAGTTTCGGAGCCTATTCAATTTACACAAACTAACAAAAAATCAATACTTTCTCTTTATAATATGTATAGATAACTATCGATGTTGAAAACCATTGCGCGTATTTTATGTATGTTTTAAACAGTCCATGATGAAAACCTTCAATGTACGTTAAAGTAAATTCCCTACTGAATATTCCGTTCAAACAGTAGTGAGACCGGATATAACGGAACTTGCTACCGAAACCGGAAATAACCGGCTTTGTTGAAATTGAGCCATTCCGCTAGCTTTTATTGTTTTCTGACTTCTAGCTTTAATCGAAATGTGTTCATAGTTTCTTGTTTAAAAAAGATTATAATATTACTAGTGGAAAACCCGGCTTCGCTCGGGTGAAATTTGACTCATAATACACGTCTAGTTGCAAAATATAGGTAGAAATTTCTGTAGTCATCGGTTCTCAAGGAATAAGCAAGGCATAGATTCGTATAGTATCGTTCGTTATGTTTAATAAATATAATAAAAAAAAACTGCAAAAGTTTTTACAAAAATTATTTTTATTTCAAATTAACATTCAAAATAAACTAACAATAATTAACAAAACATATAATTTTTAAGGTTTACTCTGTGTAAACCTCTTTGTTTTAAGCACTCGAGTCTTTTTCTCTACTTTGACAGGTAGATAAGTACTTACTAATTTAAAAAAAAATTAAATTGTGGTTCTGCATGTAATTGTGGTGTGCATCGTAAGTATTTCATAAAATGTTTCGTTGGTTGTGTCTCTGTCTTCGTTTAGTCTTTTGTTTGATGATACCTCTATCATTTTGTTAACAGCCGAATCTCCGTGCATTTGGTAAACATTGTCACAATTGTGGAAAGTGGATGGATCGAAGGGCTCTTCGTAAAGATGGTGAGTAGTATTTTGTTTTGTTTTCTTAACTTGCCCTTGTACCCTATAAGTGAAAAATCCTGGAGGGAGTGTGTTCAAGTTTGAATTTATGGATGCCATTGCAAATACTGAATTATATTGTCGTATATTAGCTTTAAAATGATTAGCATCCGACGTATTGCCTTTGTATAAATCTAATAATATATCTGGAATTGGCTTTAATGTTCTATCTGGGTCTATGTATACCTTCCCATTATGACAACAATTTTTAAAATGATTTTTAATTTTTTCACCTAAAAAATGAAGTGCTTGACATTGAACACATTCATAAATCATAGAACCAACTGAATGTACTGATACTTGAATGGTGTTATTTGAAAGGGCTAAATATACATAGTTAGTCCTGGGGGGCTGATGTTCTGTACTAAACCTGTTTGAATATTTACGCCTTTTCGGGGGTCTGCCCGCCATTCGATATATTTTCTTTCTCCTCTTCCTCTAAAGAAATAAAATCACTGCAGACTGACAGCATTGATTTTTGTTTTTTCTCGTTCTCTGAAGAAACATCATCAGTCACCAGCGACTTTTCGACTATCGTCAACTCTTCGTTATCGACCTTAAAGGAGAAAATATATTAGATAAATATTCAAATAATAATTATAATTGTGAATGTATGTAGGTATATCCTCACATCTCTATCTGGTAATAAGTATTATTTTTCATTTTACTTTACTCAGTGACCTACACCATTAACTTACCCAAAAGTCATCATCAAATAAATCTTGGGAATTGTCAGGTTGTATTGTAGAGGTAGCTAGTAATTTAACAGATGCAACAGGAGCAGTTTGATTTTTTGGAAAAAGGTTTGAAAGTGTCCGAGCTTTGGTTATTCTTAACAGCCTAATTGTTTCTAGACCACAGCACTCGCAATAATTGAAATTATCTGCAAAAATATATTATACAATTAATAATGTCTATTGTATAATAAGAGCCAGCCAAGTTCAAGTAGAACTTGCGCATGAAGGGGTTCATTTCATTATCGAGAAAATCGGTGAAAAAATCGTGTGTTTCTGTATGTGTTCATGACACCTCAACACAGGCTATGCATGTGATCATTTATTATTATTTGTCGAATTATAGAGAAAAAATATTGAGCCGCTTACCGAGTATAATGTTGTCGCATTCCACACATCGACTGCACATTTGCTTTTGTTTGCCATATCTTGCAAATATTTTGCCATTACAAAAATTGCATGTCACTGGAAGTAAATAAGTACTTATTTTATTTTTAAATGCAGAAGGCTTACAATCCACACTTTAAGAAGAAAACAAAACAAAATACTACTCACCATCTTTACGAAGAGCCCTTCGCTCCATCCACTTTCCACAATTGTGACAGTGTTTACCAAATGCACGGTGATTCGGCTGTTAACAAAATGATAGAGGTATCATCAAACAAAAGACTAAACGAAGACAGAGACACAACCAACGAAACATTTTATGAAATACTTACGATTTTCGGCATGATGTGTGTAATCCAAAGTAAATGACAATGACATATTCTTCTTTCTATGGTTTTTATCGCAATCGGCCAATCTTAGGTTTAAAGAAAGAACACATAACAAAGAGTATATCATAAAAAAAGTGTCAAAAACAATATTTTCGAGAAACGTCAACGACTGATGAAAAGTATTTTTGTTATGATTCACTAAACGTTGGCGAGGCGTATCTAAGCGACGGAATGTTTATTAACTACCCAAGATGGCGACTGTGGATTGCTTGTCAGTGCAATTGAAATTTAACGAAATTCTCCATAATCCGAATTTTGCGGATATATGTTGTCGACTCAAAATTAATATTTTTTTATGTTTTGTTATTCATATAAGGTTTCGATCGAGTCTACCGTACCCTTTGACGAAATTATTAATATAGATTAAAAGATTATAATAATATTGTTTATTGTTTTGTTGAAAATATTGGAATTATAAACAAATTTAAATTATGTGTTTAAATTTTTTATTATCCAATATTACTTTTGGTAATCTTACAGTTGTCTTAAGTAGACTTCGGTATTATGGAAATTATGCTTTAATTTTTTTTTAATATAACGTTGAATATGTTAAATATATTTTTTTTTAATATAACGTTGAATATTTAAAAATTCATTGCGTCAATTAAACTAATGTTTCGAAGATTGTAAGCTAAAGCTTAGCCGTATGATAAAGTGATTTCTCTATTATTCAATTCCGTTCAAGTAGCGGAGTGATAAACGAACCTGCATCTGGTAGATGAAACCGGCTTTGTTGATGTGGAGCCATTTCGCTAGTTTCGTTTTCTGACTTTTAGTTTCAATCAACTTTTAATTTTTCGAGAATGTGATAGTTGAACGAATATGTAGAAGAAATGTTTTTCTAAGATTATACTTACGCAATAAATCTCTCGACTCCAGAAAAAGAAAGGTTACGTGCAATGCACTTTTTTGTTTACGTAAATGTTATAGCAAGAATATAAAAATAGTTACAAAATTTTGTTTGTACCAAAAATTAACGTATTATAAGGTTGTCAGTCTTAAACCTCACTGATATCACCAAGGGTGAATTGGGGTAAAAAAAAGTGGACAAAACCTTACCCGGTTAAAGGACTGCCCCTAAGGTATTTGTTAAAAACATATATTTCGTAAATTTCATTAGGTAATATTATTACACCCAGAAGAATAAAAACTGCATTATTAAGTGCAGGTATTATAGGTAGGGTTTTCCATATTAAACTAAACTTATATTTTGTACTAGTTATTTATTTACATTAATGGTAATTTGTCAGTAAAATTTAAAGTCTTCTTTCCTAGTGGCGCATGAGAGGCATATTTTCTCCACGGTATAGGGTCCATCTGAAAGATTAAACGTTATATTTGAAGTTTTGTTATCATACATGATCAAATACTAAATTATGGTTAAAGTATTGACTTTATAAAAAAGAATCTATGAAGATTTTGTAATTTCATGTTTTGACAAGTTTTGTACGCCATCTTTTGAAGTAAATGCCATTTATTAGCTGGATAAGGCTTGTAAAAAGTAGTGCGTTTAGTATAATATGGGCGCATTAGTACAGACTCTTCTCTTATTGACGTTACGACCCACCTACCTTCACTTTCTTATGTCGTTATGACTAGCTGTAATTTAGTAAAATTCTATTTCGTACATTAATTTACATAGCCCCTTATTAGTTTCTAAAAACTATATTGTACACGGTATACGATATTTTAAAATCACAAAATTAAGAAAAAAATAACAACTTGAACAGTACCTATATCAAACCATTGGTTGGTTGGTAAGCCCGTGTCGCGCCTGGCCGCCACAATCGCTTCTCTCATTGTTATCGGTATCACCACACCCATGCACGTCGCTGGTTCACCCACGGCTTTAAAATAGATAATTCCTTTTTATTTAGTTAAGATTTTTCTATTTACCAATGAATATAGTAATCATTAAGCATACTCAAGAAAGTTCCAATACAATGTTCTACTGTTTAAAGTAAAAGAGTACTTTTTAATAACTGAGGAAGTAAGGCAACGTGAGTCGTTGATCTAAATTGATTTTCAAGAGTGAGAGTCGAGCATTGCGCTGACACAAATTAGACCAAGCTCCGGGGAAGTTACCAAGAAGTATTATAACAGTTTACGTTTTTTTCCTATCAATTTTTATTTTATTCTATTCTCTTTTAGCTCCTAAGGTTGACAAAGCACATGCGTCCTTTTGGTATTACATTTATTCATGGGCTGTGCCAGTCGCTTAACAAAAAGTGAACCGCATGCTTATTGCTTGCTACATGAAAAACCTTTGCATATACATCAAGTCATATACGAGTATGTATCTTTATCTTATAAAAATTGTACCTTTAGCTCCAAGGATCAAGTCATTGCTGAAGGATCTTTTTCTGAAGTATATCCTGAAGTCCTGAGGAATGTCCTTGGCTTGTGGAACCCAGTACGTCCAGGTGCGATCCGTTAGTAACTCTCCCGAGTCACTATATACTAATTCTTCAGACGTCCACATTCCTGTGCCCATGACGAAGGCACCTTCGACCTGAGGACATTGACATTATAGTTTCCAAAGACTACGATTCTGTTTTGACACCACCACGCACATATCGCATCGGGAGAGTTTCTACTCTCCTATATTCAATCAGCGTTAAGAGAGTTTCTTACGAGCGGCAAAAGTGGAAATATCCCATAATGAAATTCCACCCCTTCCTTTCCCTTCATCTCGTTTTTTGCTAAAATTCATCATCATAATTTGTAGTAGTCGCTTACCATCCAATAAAATATTTTATCTAGGATGTTGCTAGTTCTTATTCACTTCAGCCTATTATTCACCTATTTATTAAGTATGAATAACTTCTTACATATGTATATGGTTTGCTATAACTAACCTCATGACATATTTCTCATTTAATTTATCTTATTAAGTATGATATTCATTAAAACATATTATTTTTTCCAAAGAAAAGGAAATAACTTTTATATATACTAATATTTTAAAGAGGAAAGATTTGTTTGAATTGATTAGGTTTCGAAACTGCAGGATGAAATTTTGTACAGAGATTCTTTGAAACGCTAGGAATGACATAGGATAGTTTTTTATCCCGAAAATTCTACGGGAAAGAAAATATACGCGAGTGCAACCACGGATCTTAGCTAGTTTAAATTAAATCGATAATAACTATTCTTACCTGACCAATATCAATCTCAGGATTTATACTTCGACCCACATCCTCGATCAAATCCACTCTTACTATATTCCACTCTCCAGTCAACACATCTATTTCTACCTCTGCTAAAGTAATTCCGTAAATATTGTATACTTGTATATCTGCCATCCCCGTCATAGCATGCACTTGTAGATCTACTTCACTATCATATGCCTTTCTTATTAATGCTGCCCACGTTGGATTATCCATTTGTTGTTTAATAGGCTCTAGTCTTTTAAGAAGTTCGTCACAACACTTTTTAATACCAATTCCGACGTTTTGAGAAGTGATACTACCTCCTGTCGCGAAAGCATTAGGAGATATAACATTATCATTAGGTTTAATTTCTATTATATCTACAGGAACATTGAGGTAGTAGGCGCACGTTTGAATCGCTTTAGTGTTCACTCCTTGACCCATTTCAACACCACTGTGTGTTATTACTATTGTGCCATCATCGAAGTAAACCGATAAATTCACTTCAAAGTATTGGGAACCAGCTGGCGTCCACCTTAAAAACGAATGTCTTAATCCTTTCTTCTTCCACCTATTTTCTGAATTAAATTTATCGATGTCTTGTTTTCTTTCATCATATTGCGAGTTATTTTTAAGAGTGGCGAGTAATTCATTAATATCGCTGTGATTAGTTGTGTCCAAATTAGCTAGACGTACGCTCAATGGATCCAAGTTCATCTCATATGCTATTCTCTCCATTAACCATTCAGCCATGGCTATATTTTCTAAGGAACCTGTTGAAAAAAATATTATTGAGTTTCTACGAAAAACTAATACTAACTTTACTAAATTATTTTAGTATTTTTATTTTTACATTACCAGGGGACCTGCACCATGTGTGAGAGGTCGAATCCGTTATAGTGTCATATACTTTATAATTCCACGCGGCTTTGTCATAGCAGTTGTTAAAAACTTCCACACCAAGCTCAGTGAGAGGCTCATCCACAATGTAGCCGTTATCCTCGTAGAGGTTGTAATTATTGTATTGTATAGCCCCTTGTGCGTTAACTGCAACCTGAATATTTGCAATTTTTATTAAGTCTAGTTATCTTTTTCGTAAGTCATACTTTTCACCATCACAGGATAATATTAACTTTGTTGTACTTTATTAGTGATTCCGGGTCCTGCTATTGAACTTAATTTAATCTTCATAATTTTACCAAAAATATATATTTTAGATTTTACTACACTATCTGATATTTCTTTACATAGCCTACAAGGTCACGCGTGTACGTCGTTTTTTCATGTTCAACATTGTCAACAACGTAATTTATTTTTTGTTTTGTTTTTTTACTTTTTACGACTCATAATGTAAATTTGTTGCAAATAGCATCAGTAATTATCAATGGTTTACAAACTACACTGTATATAAATTAAACAGATACTTTCAATAACCGTGTTGAGAAAAACTTTACCTCAAAAGTAGTAGAACAAGGAAACCTCTTGCCTATAGCTCTCATATTGGTCCTCAGAGACTGAATAAATCTGCACGGTCTGTTTAGTTTATACGTGACCAAACTACACGCCGCTCCCACGAGGTTAGACCGAGATATTTTAATTCCATATGCACCGCCTAAACGACGGACTGAGACTGTGATCCTGAAATAATATGGTTGTATAAACACGATTATTTGCAGATATAAATATACAAAATCATTGTACTCTTTATTGTAATGTATTGAGGGAATAATTAAAACCTATTTTCTTAGGCTCTTTTGAGTTTAGGCTTAGAGTTCAATCTTTTTCAGACTACGTCGCATTTGGGGGGTTCTAGTTTTAAATCGAATAGAAACCCGAATTTCGTGAACTAAAAGAAATTCCTACCAGCAAATATTTTATTTTACTTTCTTTTATAATTTTGATTTAAAAATTTCAATTTATTTACATAAAAACAAAAGCGATAAGGCGGCTTAGTTCCAACATGTTTTTTTTCTTATCACAATTATAGTACATGTAATACTAGCTTTTGCTTTACCGTGTACAATGTACACTCACGTGGTATAGCTACTTTGATATCGTTACTATCCACATAAACTATTATCCTCGCTATAAACTGTTTGTACCAAATTTCATTATCATCGGTTCAACGGCTTATGCGTGAAAGCGTAACATTCTCAATTATAATATTAATAGAGTTATGGAGCAATAAACCTACTTGTTCTGTTTAATGTTCAGCACTCTAGCCACCACCCTGTGCACGGCATCTATCCACTGCGACGCCACATGTATTCTTATCCCTTCCTCTATCGGGTGCGTCACACAAACCAACGTCTCCATAGTAAAGTGATATTGACCACGAGACGTATTCTCCCCTTTGATTACTTTAACTACATCACTTCCTTGTTTCGTAGCATTCGATGATGAGTAAAGCGTATTACGTTTAGGATCATTTTTAGCAACTTTAATATCTTGAACCGGTTTTCTAACATTAGTGTAGGTGACTTTAACTAAAACGGTAGCTCTGTCTGCTATTTGTTGTGTTTCAGCGACAATAATTCCTAATGGTTGGTGGTAATATTTGACTTCCTTGGCACAAAGGAATTCTTCGTCGCTGGTGTAGAACGTGCTAGGTGGGGGCGTGAAACTGTTCTTGCCGGGGATGTCTGATGCTGAATAGAATGCAACTACTCCAGGTTCTGCCTGAAAATAATGGGTGATTGGAAGTTTATTTTCAAAATTTTAAGATTTAGATTATTGGGTGTATTTGAATAAAATAAAATCTTAATATGAATTTTATATTTAATGCTATGAATGTACTGATTTAAGAGTTAACGTTACATTTTTAGCGATAGAATCAACAAATTTATTTGAGAATATGAGAATAAAAATATTTGAAAATAAAAGAGAACGTACTGATTAAAAATTAGTAATACTAAACTAAAAAAAATTAACTATCTAATAGTTGGTGTTTCTAATGGTCTTTACTAAATCATCATCATCTTAAACATTGCAATAGTTAAATTTTTCTTATTTTAAAAATACTTATTTTATTTACCAGGGCTCTACTAGCGTCAATCTTTTGAATAGTTCCTAACGCAACAGTTGTGAGAACGAACGCAGCGAACACCTCTTTAGGAATGGAAGGAAGGTCTTCCGTGTACGATGCTTCACCAGCACATTGCACCTGAAGAATTAATGCAAATATTATTAAATTATGCAACAGTAGCTGTACTATAATGGTATATTGATAGCCTATAATGTAGCCTATGTTATTTATTTACTTATGTAACTATTTTTAAAATCAGTCGAATAGTTTTTGTGTAAAAATATTACACACATACATAAAAGGCACAAGCGATAGATACTAATAAAGGTTATATATGAAAAATTTAATTAATTAATTTAAAAAATATATCAAATTATACATAATTGGTTACAAATTTAGGTGGATCACATTAAAATTCATTCATTTCTATTTGTGTTGAGCTCCTGCATTCCGAATAGTAAAAAATGTATCTCAGGATGCAGGGCCTTTCCATAAAAATTTTAATGTTTATTTTTTTTTGGATAAGTGCTTCACTGTTTCTCGTTAAATTTTTATGTATTATTTAAAGATTAATTAAAGTCTATACCCACTCTACTTTGTTCAAAAAATCTCCTATGAAATATGATTCTATTATCCCTACAGTTACATAATTTTCCCTAAAATAAGTCTTACCAATCCATCAAACTTCGGCGTAGGTTGGTTCAGCGGCCACAACGATGGGTTAGTGTCAAAGATTTGCTTTCCGTCTGAGAGTGGCCGTGATTCACGAAGTCTTACTGGCCCTGAGCGATATTGTGGACCCAGTATTTCAGGCGGACATAGTGTTAGTAGGGCCTAAAAATATTAAATATATGATAATACAATTTCTCTTGCTTATTTATGCTCGGTTTCTGAGTCACTTTAACGCTAGTTTATCTATTTAATAACACTAAAGTCCGATAACTGTGACAAATGAGTTTCCGGACAACTATACTGATTGTTTTTATCGTCAAGCAGGCAAAAAGGCGGTTGGTTCACCTGATGGAAAGTGATCACCGCTGCCCATAGTTCCTCGTGATATAAGAGGCAACATAAAGTGTTGCCTTCCTTTAAGTTATTCATAGGCTCTCTTCTTCCTTGGCTTTGTAACAAAGTCTTTCCTACACGGTGATTAATTTAAAGTTTGAAAATCAATCATTTTCGTGAACTTTTGTCACTCTACTTAGTTTAAACAAACTCAATAAAAATGTTCTGTTATGCAATTTACACAACCTTATTTCCTTACTTACTTCTGCTAATCTTTTCCAATATCAATATTTATTAATATTACCTTATAAAACAATCCCAGAGCTAGTTTCCGTCTATATTCAACCGACGGTTCTGGTGGATTGTCCACCACGACCATTTCACGATCCAAAACGTGTATTGCGCCTTGCAGCACTTCATTACTAAATGGTCTCTTACCAATCAAGTACCTTTCAGTTAATTTGGCCCTGGTAAAGGCTGGGGATAGACCACCATATACAATACGACAATCTGTAATTTTGTTGTTCGTTGGATTGAATTTGTATAAGAAGCCCGCGTGAACGATGGCGTGCGCATTTTGAGATTTGGGCATTATCTGGAAATTCGTAAGAAAAATTTACGTACTACTACTAAAAAATTAAGTGGTTAAGGTTATCAAATTAACTATAAAGCCGAGATTACAATTATTTAAGAAGTTTAGATGGTATGTGAAACCCATACACAGTAAGAATCAAAATTCACCAGTGGTGTGGAGTTTTTGTACTTCATTTATCCATTCTTCAGAAATAACTCAAGTTCTCAGTGCTGTGTTTAATTGTATATATTCTACTTGATAAAGAATTAACTTATCCTTGTAAATTCTTGTTTTATTCAATAATTTTAATATTTGTATGGACGTATTATTATTGATATTTTCTTTGTTACTATTAACAATGTCATTTACAAGCAGATATACTATCGTTGGGTTTACCTTATACGTAACTATTTTGTTTTCATCATTTAATGGAGGCAATAGGGCGTTCAAAATAACTTTCCCATTCATATTTTCTTTCAAAAACTGTTGCATACTAATTCGATTTACATTTCCACGGCCATTTACTGCAAAAAGTATAGTATTTAAGATTCGGTTTATCTGTTATGTGAAAAAAGAAATTTTTTGAATAGGTATCTCTGCACATTCTCAAAAAAATTCTTGGTATTTCCGAATGTTTTTTTTTGTATTTATGATCATGATAAAGAAAAAAAAATTTCGTTTTGAAGTTTTTTTGTGTCTTTCGAATATGAAATTACGGGGTCATCGTCGTTCACGAATGTACGCAACACAGAATAATAAAGTCATGACATCTCCATCTAAAAAAAATAAAATCTAAAATATCTTCAGTCCTCTGAAGTTCTAAGTTGCCCGTCTCACATATCACGTTATCAAATTGATGCGGACGTGCTTACTGAGACCCACTAACACTGATACTGACTAACCACTAACACTGATTAACAGGCAAGATACTGCTCAGGACGAGACTTCGACGCTCACTTCGGGTTTCAGGTATATGAATAAGAAACAATAGCTATATAAAAAGTTGAAATACTTACATATACTAAGTTCAGCTCCAACAGTATGGAAAAGTAAAAATACATCTGAATTAAAGTCCGGGTGTTGGTTTTTTATCATTAAGTTTCCAGCTACAGTCCCAATCTGCATTGAAAATAAAAGTTGATATCGTTAGAGCAAATATTATAAGAAATGTGATAAAGTATCAAAATGCTTAGAGGTACTTATAACTAGCTTGTAGTATTTAATTACTTTATAACTATGGGTCACCAACGAGCAGTATATTGTTATAATTGTTGTGATATAGCCTATATTGGCCTCCATAAATAGTCTATCTAACACAAAATGATTATATCAAATTGGACCAGTAGTTCAAACAAACAAACAAACTCTTCAAATGTATGATATTAGTATAGATTAAAACAGTGTGTTTACTATACATATTTAGTCTCGCATTGCAACACCTTTATTATGTAAAACAACTGCGAAGGTATTCAGAAGGTTATAACGGTTGTAGCGTAAGGAGTATTTAAATTGTAAACAATTTGCTCATTCCAAATTCAAAACTTTGAAATTGTAGCTGTTTTTGTTGTTTTCTAATAAGTAAAAGACCATTGTTTTCCTCAACATAGTAAATAAAAGTTGCATTTTCATAGTTTTAGAAATTCTCCAACAAAAATGGGTATATGCAATGTAAACTGTCGAATCTAATACAACATACAGAATAGCAAATCTAATTGACCGAGCAAAGCGTGGGTTGATATGGCCCGGCAAGTGTATGTCAGTATAAATGTTTTGTTAAACTGATCTTGATTAAATTTTATAAGCTTATGAAAATAAATAATGGAAGCAAAAAATTCAATCGCAATACAGTTTCGTGGGCCATAAGACCCCACGGTCTTATGGACACGGAAATAATAATTATTATTTAAGAATCTTAAATTTATAAGTTACATATAATATATTGTACTAAACTGACCGTAACATTACGTTGTGAATGCTTCAATTTTATAAAAAAAAATATTGATTACTTACGTTCTTTACTGGTATATGCGCTACTAATTGTAAATGTTCGTTGAATGTTTTCAGGTATTTGAAATATTCAGATCTATTAGCCATACTATCAAATATTTCCATAACATCTGTGAGAGTATTACCAGCTCCGAGGACCAAGTTCTGGTCCAAGTAGTAACCCTTGAGGGATGCCACTCCTGAAATATCTATGAGAAGTCTAGGGTACTCTAGAATGGGGTAAGCACCTAAAATAGAATATCGTTTATATTAACATTTTTTTAATTTACAATAATTTATAAAAAAACAACAGAATACTAATCATGAATTACCAATTTTATCGTATTTTTATGGCATCGTAATTTGACACTTAAGCAATTATTTTTTCCGAATCTGAATAATCTTTATCAAGAACATAATTTACGACTAAGAGGACTCTTTTGTAGGTCTGCGTAAAATATTAATCCTTATTGGTTTTAAGCTTAAATGTAAAATTAGATTTTACTCTAAAGTTCTTAAAACTAATAAGTTTTTAAATAAGATTGTTTAAATTAATGACTAAAGAGTCACTTTAATCAAAATACGTTCGATACTTATTTTATAAATTACCTTTAGCAGTATTTCCAGCGACAAGCATATACGATGGCGTCATATGAGCATCCAAAATTCTAAACACATCAGTAACATCTTCAACTCTGTACCAATCTCTATTATCACTTAATTTAATATGAAGAATACTTGGCTCTTTAATATCATCTTTTGAAACAACGCACCAGTCATATTCATCACAGCTTTTAGAACAAACGTTGCCATTTTTCTTGCAAATGCTCAGTTCTTCAATATCAAGTATTGGGTAAGGATCGGGGGAATCTTTGGCAAATTTCTTGAAAGCTTCGAGGATAGGCCGGTAGCCAGTACATCTGCAGACGTTGCTGGCCAAAGACTGTTCTATTTCGAGCATCGTCATTCTCTTTTTCTTCAGAAGACTGAAATATAAATATTTTTTAACCTTCACAGAACAATAGGTATTATAAACACGGTAAGTAATGTAGACAAGGTAATCAATGTTTAACAAGTTACCCTGTAAATTCCGGTTGTTTGCTGTCTTCTTACACATGTATTAATTAACGTACGGAATGTGAACGGAATTGCGATCATTGCGTGATAAGCCAACATTTACTATAATTTATATCTGGGGCCGATGGTTACTCTCATTTTTTCAAATAAGAAAAAACAATCAATTTCAAATTATCGTCCTTGGTCTAGTGGTTATTACATCTTTGATTATAGATCAAAGTGTACTACTCTCTGATACGGATAAGTAAATAACCAAAATTCGGTCAAATATACAAAGGTTAAAAGCAGATTCCTTAATATTATTGGATCAGTATTTACCTATACATCGCCATCACCCATCCAGGACTGCAGTACCCGCACTGTGACCCGTTGTTCTCATAAAGGCCCTTCTGGAGAGGATGGTACCCCTCCAACCTGTTTCCTATCTTCTCAATGGTAGTGATCTCCCAGCCATGGCAGGAGGTCACTGACACTAAGCACTGTGCACGAATTATCATACTGGTCAATACAATTACAAGGCTATTACATAACTAACATATTCATGTCGGTTAGTTATGTAATAGTCTTATTATTATTATCATGATTAACGAATAGGACCGCTACATCTTAAATAATTACAGCCGCCCTAAAAATTAATTTTAAATTTGAGCAGTTCCAAATCTATCAGCTATTTCTTAGAAAAGACAAACTTCCCAAACAGTAGTCATTTGAGAGTTTACGTAATCACAATATGTATATATTATTATCACATTACGAAATAATTTAATCACAGCATTTATTCCATACGATATTTCTCCAGCGTACTGAATTGCCAAAGAATCCCATGTTATATTTTTACTAGATTTTACACCCTCCGAAGGTGCACCAAGATGCTTTACCACACTGATGATCCAGGCACTATACCCGCCCTCCTGGCATACGTACTTGGAGCCACGCAACTCTATCCATCCATGGAAATTGACCAGGACCGATATTTCTTACTCACAGCATTGACCCCCTCCGAAGGTCCACCTGGATGCTTCACCACGCTGACGATGCAGGCCCCACAGCCACCCTCCTGGCACATGTACTTGGTGCCACGCAGTTCGAGCCATCGTCGCAAGTAGTCCAGTAGAGATGTTTCTGAACTCACTTCGCAGCCAACTGGGAATTAATATTTTTTATTTATTTTGGATCAAAAATAAAAAACAATGTAATCTGGCGTATCTCCATTTTTCGATTAAATATATAAGTACTTATGAATAGTATTTTTTTAAATTGCCACCGGTTCGGTAAGTCAATTCCGTCGATAAGATACCGCCAAGAAACTCGACAGTTATTCTTTTAAAATATATGGTTTATTTTTTTTTACAAATATAAGTAGGTCTATATTTCATATTCGTTGGCTGACTGTATTCTTCAGTATAGTACGCTAAGCAGTATAGTACACTTTTTTAATCAAGATTAATTTGATAAAGTTTATTCAACGGTAGGTTTGTTACGTTATCTGGTTTTTATTATAGAATTGGATACCCTAGCCTATAAAGGAATTTCGAATCTTGCTTGGCCGAAAAGTTCGAATAATTATTTTATTTTTAAATCGTGTATTATACGTATACCTATCACCTCTTGTCGTGTACAATTTAATAGTTTTATGGACATACATAATATTACAATAAATGTAAAGTGGCGAGACAGTTAGAATACCGCTATTATTATGATGTTCCTCTCAATGATTCCCTAGATCATAGGTTATAAATAGCCCGTACTCCCTTTTTTTGTAGTATAAATATTGTTTGATTGTCTGCTGCCCTAATCCAAAGAAAAATCCCTTAAGACAAGATACTGTGAAAGTACACAAAAGTACACACTTCTTTCCGTATTCGAATCTGTCAATAACTGTCTTTTTTTTCTAAGTGCATACGCAGCAAAACTAAGCTTTGATGCTGTGGATTAAATATGGACACCCCATTGATTTTTTTCATCTAATGTTCTACCTAAAAATGTGGTCGATTTTACTAGAGATAATTCGTTTCCGTTTAGGATAATTTTTCTATCCAGCCGTTTCACGATTGGCAAAAGAAATTCTATACTTTTATAAGCCAATCCGAAACATGATGGAGTGCCCTATTTACGTTATCAAGATTATTGTCATGTCCTTAAAAATCAAAGAATTGTCATCGGCAAATGGTACAGCCTTACAAAACGATGATATTTAAAAGGTATATCATTTATATACACTGAAACCAGGAATGGGCCCAAGAAAGATCCCTGCGGAACACCCAATTTCATTATAGATCTCTGAAATTTCTTACCCGCTCTCTATTAGTAAGGACTCTCTCTCTCTCTCTCTTTTAGGGACTCTATTACTTAAATTTGAAGCAATTAGTTTCTGCGCCGAGTTCTACCGTATACCGATACCGTAGTAGTGAAGTTTTCATTGCAAAGTTTTATGCTTAACACGATCAAATGCTTTCGATAAATCACAAAAAATACCGATTGCATTTTTTTCCGTCCGCCTAAGCGTGATATACAGGGTGTCCCAAAATTCAACGATAATACGGCACCTGGTGGTGGGCCTACTCATAAATACTTGAGGAAAAATAAAATAAAAATTCAATCTAACTTATTTTTTAAATTATAAAAAAAAATTGATTTGCTTCAAAAAATTTCACCTACTGAGACATTTTTTGTTACCATGTCCACAATTTTACTAATATTTCTAACTTTTCTTTTGTATTGAAAATTTAAGTAGCACTGCTATCCACCACAGTCATTTAAATACCCAGAATGCATGTAGTTTTTACATAAAAAGCAATTGAAATTGTATTTTTCTCTAAAATTTCGAAAGATTTTTACTTTCAGTCAACTTTGATTCATTGTGGCGTAATCTTAAATAGATGCGCTAACTTTTGATAAGACTTGCCATAGTGGTGACTATACATTTTTTTTACACCACAATGAATCAAAGTTGACTGAAAGTAAAAATCTTTCGAAATTTTAGAGAAAAATACAATTTCAATTGCTTTTTATGTAAAAACTACATGCATTCTGGGTATTTAAATGACTGTGGTGGATAGCAGTGCTACTTAAGTTTTCAATACAAAAGAAAAGTTAGAAATATTAGTAAAATTGTGGACATGGTAACAAAAAATGTCTTAGTAGGTGAAATTTTTTGAAGCACATCAATTTTTTTTTATAATTTAAAAAATAAGTTAGATTGAATTTTTATTTTATTTTTCCTCAAGTAGTTATGAGTAGGCCCACCACCTGGTGCCGTATTATCGTTGAATTTTGGGACACCCTGTATAATATGTTTTAGAAGATTCACACCACAATCAGTCGTTGATCATCCCTTCCGAATTGTTTACAGTGTACCACTTTATTGACGAGAAATGACCTACTAATTGATCTAAGATTAGCTTAACATAACATCGCCACACGGGTAAAAATATTAAAGCATAGGTAGGTACGTAGGGACATTGAGAACCTTTTTTCAAAGTATGTAGAGATAGCGTCTAGTTGGAATCGGGAAAATTATAACCAGCAACCGAAAATCGATATGAAATCGATCAAAGTTAAAAGGCGTTAAAAAGATTGTTTTTAACCGGCTTGCAAACACGAGGGTTGGAACTGTATTTTTTTCAGAATCTCAAAAAAAATAAATTTTATTTGGTATTTTTAAATGTGGAGAAGTCAATTTTATTTTAGGTCAAAAAGTTAGTTACTAATACAAGATATAGGTATTTCTTTCGACAAACTATGTGTTAGGTTTTGGTAGGTCTAGGCTTTTATCGACAGACAGTCGATGATGTATGTAGACTGTTATTTAAATGTTAATAAGCATTTAAAAATTGATTACTTTTGTTGAATAAAATTACTACTGTGGTAAATATTATGAATTATAGGTAGGAAAGGATAATACCGTTATGAAGTCTGCATGTTAATTGTTAAGGAACAGGTTTTAAAATCAAGATTATGGCAAAAACATGGTTACATACATTTTTTGTAGCTGACTTACGTAATTCGGTTTGGGTGCTATATTTGTATGGTTTAATGACTTGAAGTACAAATTATTATTTAAATCAAAGTCAAAATTTTTGTTTTTCCGACTCGGTTTTCTTCGAGGCACTTTTAGAACAAACTTGACATTATTAATTTTTTAAACGGCTTCCCGAAAAACAAAACGGGAGGGATGATATTAATTCGGGACATATTTATTTTTTTGTTCTTCATTTAACTAGCTGAGCTCTACGGTTTCACCCTCGTATGTCTCCCGTTCCTTCATTTTCGGAATAAAATTGTCCTCTGTTTCCTCGAGTTTCAAAGAATCTCTATATAAAATCAGACCAGTAGTTTTAGAGCCTATAATTACTATTCAAGCAAAAAATCAAACCTTTCTTACTATTAAAACAAAAAATCAAACCTTTTCTCAATAAATATTGCCATAGAATTAATTATTTTAAAAAAATACTATAATTAATCAATTTATTTTACATAAAATGATAATAATTAAGATAACATTAGCGTCAAAGCGTGTAGTTTATAAGGACAAAATATTATTTTGATAATGGTGTTATTATGGCGTTTAACCCGCGGTTATCTTCCATAATTAATTTACAGTACAATTAAATAAACAAAACTGTTGCATAAAGGTCATATATTTCATGATATAGTTCTTGGATGCTTTGAAGTATATTATGTAGAAGCGCTATGCTTCAGTATTTTTTTTCAACTTTACGAAGCCCATTCAATTTTATATTTGTTCCTATTTGTTTGTTTTTAGCCTGTGCTCACCACAGTATGTACGAGTATTAATGTAACGCAGTTTAACCTTTGTTTGTGTGGAGAACTATTTGAAATGCATTCAGTTAAAATATAAATCGACTATACTGTTATAAATTTTACACAAATAAATTTTCATCACCCTTGAAATACATATTCTACAGTACGAACGGAAAATGTCGACATTTATCCAAAGGGATTGGGGGACGCTGTCATTGCGAGAGTTTTGTGCAACAACTGTATGCATTCTTGAGACTGTGCACACATCGTAAAATATTATCAAACATACAACGGGAATCGTGTACAAATACCGGTTATCTTTCGTTTTTGGTCCACCTACATGACCCAGAAAAAGTACATAATTATTTACACTAACGTTGATTTCTTTGAAGCTGTTTAAGATTTTTTGAGTATTGGTTTCACAGGAATACAAACCAACTTGGGCGATGATAATATGCTCACTTTAACAATATTAATAATAAATCTATACATATAATAAAATCGTAGACTAGCCGTGTCTGTACATTTAATATTTTCA
>LQNK01000784.1:18952-33219 GCA_001586405.1 Phoebis sennae | reverse complement strand
TTATCAACGGACGAGATAAGCGCTGGTAACATTATTGTAACTAAAAATATTTAATTTATTATTCCTATCTTATCCCGAGATACCCATTCATTATTTATTTGTATTGTTTTTCTGTTACGTTTTCTCGCTAATTTAGTTTTATTCTGGGTTTAGTAGGATATTGGTTAATTACATAACATTGAGATAGATTTCGTATCGAATGGGAATAATTTCATTAGAAATACGTGTATTACTAACGTATTACAAATACTTTAATTGGTAATTTGTTAACGTTACGAATCTTTCTTAAATAATTTATATTTTGTATTGTTACCTATTGATGGAACTGCATTTTGATATATTTGTTAATTAATTGTGGAACTTAGTGAAGAAGTTTTCCTTACAAATAATAATGAGTTGTGTTTACTAAAAATTTGAAAAGACATGTATGCTACTAACCTAACCTTAGTTTAATAAATCTCCACAACATGGAATAACCAAAAATAAGAATAATATTTGATGGAATAAAACTTTAATTGTAGAACTGCGTTCATTTTATCTAATCATAACATGTTTTCTTGTTCACTTATTCTTAAATAGAATCGAAATCACTTTAATTTTTTAAGCCTTTATCCCACGAGAACCATTTTATTTTCAGGATAAATCATACAAAAAATATTTATCCATTATATGTTATCAACAATTGTGTAAATTTTCATCTTAATCCATTCAGTAGTTAAGGAGACTGCATGCTCCTTTGCCTGCTGTAGCATAAAAAACTTCTTTGTAAGAGACTCGTGTCATGTACAATCTTATATACTAAAATTCAAATAAGTTATCTTAACCTAATAATTCCAGCATTCAAGTGCACACAATCTGAATATGCAACATCGGGTGAATTAACATGATATTATAGCGCAGTATTAGCATCAAATGGAAATAAAGCCTGGAACAATTCCAGCGATGATTTCGATTTCTCGACGGTTCGGAATGATCCCAGCGAAATGCAAATTACGCGGTGCTAACGTACCTTGCCTTGTTACTTGCGAGGCGTTTTAGGATATACGATATTTTGTTGTAAATACGATTTTGTTTTATTCAAATTTTAAGACAAGTTCATTGACCTTTTGATGTTGTTTTTTTGAGTTAAAACTTTCTTAAAATTATTAAGTAGTATAAGAAAATAGTTGATAAAAATATTGGCATTGTGTTTTAAGTGCATTTCCAATGTACCTAATATAATAGTATGACCAGATATTACCCTCTTCTATTTAAATACGAATTTCTTAAAGTATCTTAAATTCTTCATAATATTACCATTTAATAGGGTTACAAAGATCGGGTAAATGAACATGATATTATAGCGCAGTATAAGCATCAAATGGAAACAAAGCCTGAAAACTAAAACAGTGTTAATACAAAACCATAAAGCATTAATTATATCTATCTGTTGTTATGAAATGTTAAGTATCTAGCTATGCCTCGAGGTTTCACCCGCGAATATCTGTTTTCCCCGTTCCCGTAGGATTTGTACAAAATTCTTTCTTAGCGGATGCCTACGTCATAACATCTACCTGCATGCCAAATTTCAGCCCAATCCGTCCTTCAGTTGGGTTATGGGTTATGGGCTATGGCAGTCAGTCTTTGAGTTTTATACAATAGATTTAAAATTGTTGATAAAAAAAGCCATACGATTTATCGTAAGTACTAAAACATATCTCGAACTGCAATTTGAGATTCAATCAGCTTCTTCTGAACATTGTCGTCTTCGATTGATAAAAACTGTGTAAATTCGCCTTTGTATAAATAGATAAGATTTTTCTTTCCCATTTTAATAAAGGTCCCTGAAATTAATTGACTTTCAATTTTCATTTTCTTCTAGAAATATTTATTTGATGTTCCAGTAAATTTGCGTTTTAATATGCGGCTCGCTTCGGGGTTTTTGTTCGGTTTTGACGGGAAAATACTAAACGGTATCAAGCGTTTTTGGAAATTTATTTTTTAATACTTTTTCTTGCCGAAGCTTGGTTAGGGACATAAATTATATTATCTACTAGCTTTCCGCCCGCGGCTTCGCCCGCGTGGACTACAAATTTCTGTACTTTGTGAATTTTCGAAGTAGAGGTGGTATGACAATTTTTATGATTTAGAAACGTACGTTTGTAAAAATATATCTAGTAAAAGTTCGAAGTATATCCTACATTAAATATATCAAAAGTGTCACTGTTCAATTCTAATAATTCTATTTTAATTTTTTTGCAAATTTTGGAAATCTGTCGTGTACTCTCAGTATAAAAGAGTTCATGTTTCAAAGGATTTAACACATATTTGCTTGAGGACGCAAACAACATCTTCTGCATGTTGGTTAGTCTTTGTTGTGATTAGCCGCCATTATAGTAATCTACTTTCGAGATTTTTGATAAGGCTACATTTATCAATAAAAAGTGCTTTAAATAACAGCTAAAAGATTAAATTTAATGTATCTACGCGCATTGATGATGTGTTTTGATGGATCACTTTGAACCCTCATATCTTTTTTATTTGTTAGCCGATTTGAATGAAACAAACACTAAAACCTCCGGGGGGCTAGCCGTAATACATAATCGAAAACCGTATTTAAATCGGTTAAGCCGTTTCGAAGTTGACTGCGTACAAACGCCCGACAAACAGACAAACAGACAAACAGACACACAGACAAAAATTATAAAAATCATTGTTTTGAGTTTAGAATCATAAATGAAACACGAAACTTTTCTTGAAAATATTAAATGTACAGACACGGCTAGTCTACGATTTTATTATATGTATAGATAATGCTTAAAGTTTTTTACCCAACTGCGATAGAAGGTCCACTTCTTTGGTACGTCCTACAGCCTTAACGGTTGGACAAATTTTGACATAGTATTTGTTGTAGCCTGTAGGATTCGTTAGAATTGTGGTAGTGTTATAATCAAATGACGTAGGTATATACGTCTACATTTATATTATTGGTTTATTTAAATTGAGGAGTCTCCGAAATTATTTATCCAGGTATATTATATCTGATGAACTTATGTTATAAAACATTATGCTTCGGTACCTATGGTGGTAACTCAAAAAATTACTTATGAATGTATTTGTAAAAAATGTATTTTATTAATTATTACTTTTACTTACTTATTTACTTAAACAGTTTTCATAATTAAATATTTGTATTGTATTTTCTATTCTATTCTACAGGGGCGAAGCCGTGAGGAACAGTTAGTAAGTAATAAAATTGAATGTCATGGAGTGCTCGCTATAAAATATTTCCAGTACATTAGCGATACTCAATCTCAGTTATGTACTGTAATTAACGTCGATCATAAAATATTACACACGCGTGTACATACTACAAACCTTTAGTAATTTGTACAACTTTTAATAGTGAAGAAAGTATGTTTTATCAATATTATAGTTAAAACATTTCAAAATACGATTTGCATTATAAAAATAAATTAAATAAAACATTTTTTTCTTTTTCTACACCATTATATTAAGATGATATATTATTTTATATTTCAATGACAAAATTGTTATCAAAACAAATAAAATTTCAATATAATTTTCACGCAAATGTTCGTGAAAATCGGTATTTGTACAAGCTGCGGCTTAGCAGTAATCCGTTCTAAATACATCCTTACATGTACAACACGCATAAATTATAGCATTAAACACCAACGCTCGCCGGCCATTATATTAATTTCTAAATTTGAACAGATTAATTACAACATTATATTTTAAATTTGAATATTAATCAATGTATAAAACAGTTGAAAAATAATTCCACTCCAAATTTGAAAATCAATAATTAAACAATTTATAAAACAGCTTAAACATTCCATTCTAAATTTAAATATTGACCAGAATGTTGGTCTACATTCCGATTACAAATTGTCATTAAAATCTAACCTCCTATTTTTTTTAAAACATTCCAAATTCCAATATGTCAAAAAGAACGTCAATTTGCAATCCAATTTAAAATCGGTTAACAAAATCTAACCTAAATTATTATGAAATAAAGATTTCAAACTAATTTTTATACAAATCGTAATAAGCGGTATTTGAGGTATGTAAACGCTGTGGCTTAGTAATAATCCGTTCTAAATACTCTGTCATCCTACATGTACAACGATCATTAATTATGCCATTAGACACCAACACTCGCCAGCGATTTAATAATTTTGCAATTTAGAAAACAGTTTAAAATTCTATTCCAAATTTGAACATTAATGCATTGTAAAATGCATTCCAAATTTAAACGTTGGTCTACATTCTAACTCGAAAGTTATTTTTTTTGAAGTTCATTCTAAATTCGAACAGACTGATAATGGTGATGATAATGGCGTCGCTGTCTTATTCCACGATGGCAACCGATGGCTATCTTCTGTCATGTGCTCATAAGTGGTTGGCAAATCCAAACTTGGTTTTAAATGTTTGGTTAGAACAGTATAGCTGACCTTCATTATTTTATGTGTAGTTGTAAGAGCGTTAACTACTTAACTAATAATCGAATAAATTCTAAATTCAAACAGATTTAATAGAACATCGGTCTACATACCCATTACAAATTTGTTATCAAATTCTAAATTCAAGCATAATTTTTGATACGCTTTGACGCAAATGTGTGAAAATCATATGAGGTATGTACACGCTACGGCTTACTCATAATCCGTTCTAAATACTCCGTCATCCTTACATGTACAACGATCATAAATTATGTCATTAAACACCAACGCTCGCCGGCAATTAAATATCAATTTTGCATACATTTATCATACGGCGTAAACAAGATTGGTGCGATCTTTGATAGTGTCTTAATCGAGAATTTTGATGATTGTTTTGTAATGTTATTTAGGGCTTCTACTTGCCCTAGTCAAAATACGTTACATAGAGCTAACTGCCAACCTACAGTTGGCATTTCACAACGACGCGCCATAATGTTTTTTTACCCCTAAAAATAAAGTCTAAAATTACCAAATTGTGATTTTCTAGGGAACTATGACTTCGATCGAATTCTAAATAGGCTCATAAAAAAGGTTGATTTTAGCTCTATCAAGTATGAATAAATGAGCGAATTTGTTTCTGAGGTTTGAAAAAACATTAATTTTAAAGATAAATTTTAGTTTTCGGGTCACGAAATTTGACTTATGTTTTCTTCAAAACTAGTTGACTGAGCACGATCACTGTTGGTATAGAATGCTTTGTGTTATTACAATGAAAAATGCCATTAATTCACATTACAGAAAATCATGATTTAATGATTGTATCGACTTTGCATGTTCAATAAGTAAGTAATTAGATTGAATATTTAGTCACTTTTAATATCAAAATTACATTATTTTTTACTGTAGATTATTCTCTATATTTACGATATCTTTTGATGTTCAATAAAAAATTCAACATCAAAAAAAAATCAAAGTCGAAATTAAATAATTTCTAAACAAACGATTTCTAAAATCGGCGTACAATATTGGATCATTAATGACAACAAAGACATTAAGGAAATGCAAAAATTAATCCCCTAACAAGGCAAAAAAGCTCGAGTTTCATGTTATATTTATTTACGTGTATTTCACGCAATTACGTAATCGTGTTAAACCGAAAAATGACAAAACACGTCCAATGAATTCACCAACAAAGGCCTGTAATTTATCGGATCCCCTTCTTTATAATGAAATTTAAAAATGCGTCGTTAAATTGGGTGAATGGAATTGATGCGTGTACCATTGTATCACTTTACATTGGTATTTATTTTAGAGATATATATATATAGAGTATTTTTTTAGATATACTGATATGAAGAAAAAGTTATTTCGTGTTTAGTTCTAATAGTAGTATTAACTATTGGGCTGATTTTGAAGACTTGTTTAAAAAATGAGGAAACTAGATTTTGTCGAGAAAATATTGGTTTCTTATACAAGCAGGGAGAAAAACACAGGATACTCGTAGGTTCTATAAAAATGTGTTAAAGATATAGGAGTCAAATAGAAAGTTTATCTGTGTGATAAAGCACTGAACCGATTCTGATGAAATTTTGTACTAATATAGTTTGAGAGCAGAGAATGGACATAGGTGACTTTTTATCCCGATAATCCTACGGGAACGGGAAATATACGCAGGTGGAACCACGAGGAACAGTTAACTAGGTAGCTATGTAAGCTATGCCTTTGCTTGTTTTTTGTCGCTCGTGAATTATCATAGTTCAATATAGATAAAAAGATAGCTGCATTCAGTATTTGCATTCATTAGTAACAGTTCCGCCATGGTGCTCGAACGTCTTATTGACGTCACGACCCACCTATCCTCAGTTTCGAAATAGTCATATACTAGCTGTGATTTTTGATCAACTGATAAGTTATTGGCCAATTGTATAAAATCACAGTACATTTCTATTACGGAAAACAATAGTACATAGGTGACAAAATAAGAATTAACAATGTATAAGTAAATACACATTTAAAGGCGCCAAACATTGTATTTCTTATATCACGTTCGCCTTATCTCGTATTGTTTCTGCCGGAGTATTTACGATTCTGAAAACTATGAATAAATAATCCCCCATCTTGTTCTGAGCTGGGATATAAAAACGTGGAAGCAATTACCTCGCAAGGTGTTATTGTAGTCAGGGATAATGAAAATTATATTGTAATAGCGACCCGACGGGTAAATATCCGTGTTTTATGAAATGTATGAGAATTAAATCGTAATTTTCTTAGGATAAAAAGGTTTGCGGATGCTGTTGAATTTCGATTTTGAATATTATTTAATTTTTCTAGATGTTTGAAATGTTTTATTGATGATCAATGGATATCACAATATACAGAATATTTTACATAAAATAATTTTAATGTACTTATGGTTTTGATATGTAAAAGTGCTTAGCTTTAAAAAAAAGGCTGTGCATTCATCTGACATGAATCTGCCCCTTTTAAAATAGGCCCAATTCCTAAATCTGCCGCTTTTAAAAGAGCCCCAAATTCCTGTCTGCCCTATGGACCCAGCATAGTCTAAGACGGCTAGCTTATGACTTCGAATCGTAAGCCAAGTATAAAAATAAATAAATAAATATTCAGGGATATTTGACACTACGCCATCTAGTGCCAAACTAAGCAAAGCTTGTACTATGGAAACTAGATAACTGATAGACAAAAAACATACCTTTTTTTTGTAAATAAATACATACTATAGATAAATGAATACTCAGACTGTGGGAAAAGATTATAAGCGTCGAGCATCTCTGCTAGATGTAAACAGTCACGTGTTAACATTTCCAATTATTGGTCTGACTCGCCCAATTATTATTGCACGTTTTTCTCAAAAGCAGACTTCAGCTACACGTAGTTGAAATATCGAACCTCTCACAGATAATTGAATGTTCCCAGATTCCATTAGAAATGTCAAGATGAGCGCGAATTTAGTGGCGCCCCCTTCACCCCTTAAACTTCTGTCATTAACGCGCGAAAGTGGGTTTTCACGTAAGGCAAATAGTTTAGAAGGAAAGGTGTCATTATTACTTCGACTTGCTAATATTATAAATACGAATGTTTGTAAGGATGTATGTATGTTTGTTACTCACATGTTTGTTTCATCACAAAACTTAGTGGCGTGTTCTTTTACCTGTCAAGTTATAAATATAGAGGGATGGATTCGAGGGATCTTCCAATGGGGAGAGCATTCATTTAATGAGAGTTTTAAATGTAAATTGACATTGATGCCTTTCCACCGATATTGGGCATGGTGGCCAATCTCAACAGAGGTTAGCCAGGTACACGTGCGATATTAAAGTGCATAAGTGTGTGCGAAAACATCAGGCGCAGGATCGGCTCTACGTGCTCTCTGAGGCACGGGGGTGTTCTAACACCACCAACTTCCAGACTCAGCGCTGCTCTCATTTAACCCACCCTGAAATCGAAACCGAATTTGTAGTCAAAGATGCAACCACTAGCCAAACTGACACTAACCGAGCGTTTTTTGGGGAAGTTATAAGGAGAGGACTAATGATAGGAAGTTGGGAGAGGAGCAGAACAGAATAAAGTACACACGTATTCTTACCCGTCGCCACACGGGTAGGTATAGCGTCGAATATATACGTAAAATTAGCCGGTTAATCTTAACTTTACCTTATTATATACGCAGCTCAATACTAGTGACACAGATAATCTAACATAATAATATAATACTATACTAGTACTAGTGATATATTTCATTTCCTTAGGGTAAAATAGTGGTAAAACAGTATCGTGGTCAATCCCTCGCTACATTATCTCGCATTAGCCTGTCAATGCATGATGACTTGATACATAAGATTGCATACGCTACTCATCCAATTAGATCCCTAGTGATTGCCCGATCGATTGAGATTGAAGGAAAGAATGGGGTGGATATACAGAAGTAAATCTCGTGTATGTAACAATTTATACCTTCGGTAGGCGCTGCGATGTTAATTTTGGTTTATCTTAAAGATCTATCGTGGTAAGAGCACTCTTATCTTGTTAATTGATTTAGGGTTGAGAATAAAACTGTCAATATTTATGGATTCTTTAAATCTATCTATTAGACTAAAATTAAGACGAAATTTGACTATAAAATTTGTTGCTCAGAAACGCAATTGTCACAGTAAATCAGCGTTTAAGTTACTCAGAAACTGGGCTGAAGTCAGACAGTTTATCGATCAGACATCCACTGCATTTTAGAAATGAAGCGTTTTGATCTTCAATTCAAAATTGTTCCAATTTTAAATTATCTATTTTAGGCATTCAAATCAGCTTTACGTCTTTAAATCAAAAAGTGTTCTAATGTTAAATATTCTATTCTAGAGAAGTTCTCACAAATCTCAAACGTTCCATCTTCAAAAATTAGATTTTCATTATTTATTTCAAAAGTGTTCTACTTTTAAATATGGGCCTTGAAATCTAAAGTTATGTCCACACAAATCCAGCTCGTCTTCGGCCCATTACACACATTCCAGTAATCCCATACCGACAGGCAATGCATTGTAATGCGACATTACTCGGTCGGCCAGTTTTATTCGGTCGGACAAAACTCCGCTGGGATTCGTATGACCCGAACGTCCTTAGGAGTTTTTTAAACGAAAACGGGCTTAAAAACAATAAGGTTAGTGATATTTGAATTCGCTGTTTCCTGAAAGGTTTTGGATAATTGTATTCCAAATATTACTTGTATATCTATACTATAGTAAGAGCTTAATGATAAGCCATTACAGGAATTTACAAATAAAAATCCCATTAACTAAATTATATTATTGGATATTGGATTGTTCTAGATTTCTTTCATTAAATATGATAGCTTTTAATTAGCGGACTTAGTTCTAAGTTAGATGATCCAAATACAACCTATAAACGTTGGAATAAATTAATTTATATTTATTATTATAGAATGACGTTCTTTTAATATTTTAAATTTGCGGTTGAATGCCGACAAAATATCTTTCTACATATACAACGTAACCGACTAGCTCTCTGTCAGTTGTTATCTTTCAATTATGCATTACAGTATTGCCCATTTACAGCTCTTTTTGAATAAATACAATAGGTTTACATTTCCCTCCTTTGCAATGTATCTTCAAAGCATTGAGTTGAATGGCAATTCCACTTTTAAGAAATCGTCATCTCATCTTAATCGGCTAATCTCTAGTTTACCGACATTTGGTAATTTATGATAATGAATGAATGAATGATAATTCTTTATTGCACACGGTAAAGGAGGACATAACATATAAAACAACATACAAGAAAACATGTATAAGATCTTTTCCAGGCCTCCTACGGAGTAGACATTTGAGATGTAGAAAAGTGGTGGGTGATCTTCAGGAGGTGGTAATTTCAACGATGCGAGCTTGGTCTAATCGTGCAATGGCCCCATGCTATTGCTGAAGATGTTATGCAGCAGAATTAACCTCTATTCCTGTATTCTATATAGACGCGTGAAGTATCAGCGTTGACTGCCGATATTTGTAGCGCTTCTATTTTCTTTCTTCCTGTGTTATTTGTTTGCTACAAAGGTATATATAACATCTGTTTAATATCTATCCTTTCTGGAAACTTTTGCTAGTACTAATTACCACCTAGTTTAAGTCACTGTCGGATTGGGTAAATAACCTGTAATGGGATGTGAAAATGAGAAATAAATGAATAAATAAATAAATAGTTTGCTTGAGCCTGTCACAGTTACTTGTAATATGTATGTATTACCTCTCATGGTATGCATGTTCATAGGCTAACTTATATTCACTACCTATTCTTGATCTGATTATTTTTTTCTTGTCTTCAATCCTTGCTTTATTCCTTGAGCCTGGTAATGAGTCTGCGAGAAGATTGGTGTTACATTAAGCTGCGATATAGTCTATGAATGTTCTACATGAAAATAGGATGAAGAAGAAATAGAGTCCATACATTTGAGACGTCAATATAATTAGGAAATGAGATGTCATAGAACAAAAATAATGTTTTCGCGTAGGAGCCTAAAGAATCGAAACGTCCCAACAAAAACAGAAACGTCCATAATTTAGAGACGTCAATACAATTAGGAAATGCTTCCATTGTAACATCAAAATGTGACCGGTAGTGATGCCGTTTGTCAACGCCTTTATTGGGCTTGTTAAAGGTTTTCCTTATTTTTTCACTTTTCGCTGACGCAGACGTTGAAACAAAAATGAACGACTTCCGAAGTTTTCGTATTGTGGTATTATCTCACGGATTTAGGGTCGATTTTGTGGAAAAACGAGGTAAATTCAATATAGCAATGAATAAATTATTGTAATGGTAGAATGACAATATCTACCGAATGGTATTTTTATTGCGCATGGGATTGCTTGCTTTGGGATTTTCAATTTATCGGCTTCTTATAAACGACAAGAGAGCAATTACGTAAATTGCCTGTAATGGTAAACATTAAAAAGCCTTATATTATAAAACTAGCTCTCCGCCCGTGGTTTCGCTCACGTGGACTATAAATTTCTGTATTGTAAAAAAAATAAAGCTAGATATGGTAGATTATTGGTAATTTATTGAGTGTTTTAACCTATCCGTTTAGTTTATCAAAAGGCATGTACGCGACTCAACCGATATGACATTAACAAATTTCGCAGGGTATATCTCGTAAAATATTGATATTAGCAAAAAGCCTTATTAGAAACTTCTATTTTATTTTTGAAGACCTATCCAATGAGATGACATTTAATGATATATCTTGAGTTTATTTTTTTACCCTCTGTTTATATGCATAGCCACCCTTCATTTTTTCAAAAAACAAAATGTAACCTTAAGTAGCGTGAAGAAGAGACATACATACAACATTCCTTTCGCATTTATAATATTCTGTAAGGATCTATAGACCCGAATAAAACGTGTGTTAACATACCTTTAAAAAAATCAACGTAATAATAAATAAATCGATTGTTAACTCCAACAAGCTTTTCTCGTATCTGCATTCAATTCCAATACTTTTAAATTTACTCTTAAATAGTCCCAGGTGTCAATATCAATCGAGAGCTGAAATAACATTGCAACCGGGTCAGATAGAAAGGAATACAAAGAAGCTTCAGTTAATGCTTTTTCCTAGAGTGAACATTTCTTTACTTGTATTGCCTAAGTTAAGCAGGGAAGGGCGCGGTCAGTTTATTGATGGGTGACGGCCTAACGGGGAACGCCTTAATGATTCTAAAGTAAAATTGAGAGGCTGAATTTGTTCAACTTTATTTTGTTGCATATAGCTGAGTTCTAGGGTAATTTCTAGTTATGACATACCAAATTTCTTACTTATATAATACTAGCTGTTCTGTAGCATTATGTTATATACATAGCCCATAAAATATACATTATGTTACTCGTGGCTCGGTCGGTAGTTTTTGAGCCTATTCATTACAACCAAAAAAACAAAGTTTCCTCTTTATAATATTAGTGTAGATGAACTAGCTACACCCCGCAGTTTCATTCGCGCAACACGTGAAAACCCCCTTATGTGTTACCTTTATGTAGGTCTACCAAATTTTTATCCAAAGCCTTATTTGTGGAAGAGTAACAAACATCCATCAGAACATCACACATCACATATTCTCACATTTATAATGTTAGTAGGACATTTCAATTCCTATACCTTTAAAAGTATATTTAAATAGTCCCAGGTGTCAATACCAATTGAAATATAGCGAGGAAGCAGGTCAGCTGGAAGGGAACACATAGGAGTGTCGCTTCAGTTAATGTTTTTTATTCTAGACGCGCTTAGAGCTGCGACCTACTTATTCTAATGTAATCACTTGGATTAGCTGGATGCATTCTGTTGTTTATGCTTTGTGGACAGTGTTCCTATAAGATGCTTATTTTAATGGTGTTATTTGTTGAGTGAATTATTAGTTTTGTTAAATTAGACATACTTCTCCCATTACGATACGCATAGAGGACATGAATTGTACTTGAGTCTCGAAGATAGTCGTCACCATGTATCTCACATACATTTCAATGGAGGCTCGAACATTATGCTACCGGTATCCTACTCGTGCGCAACTAGTATCGCGTGACTCGACGTGTGCGTCGCGTCTCTTACGTATCTCTACAAAGCAGCTAAAACCCCCCCTAAATACAGTATTTCGTTGATGTATAAAATGTAAATGTACATTTAAATAGTCCCAGGTGTCAATACCAATTGAAATATAGCGAGGAAGCAGGTCAGCTGGAAGGGAACACAAAGGAGTGTCGCTTCAGTTAATGTTTTTCATTCTAGACGCGCTTAGAGTTGCGACCTACTTATTCTAATGTAATCACTTGGATTAGCTGGATGCATTCTGATGTTTATGCTTTGTGAAGAGTGCTTCTAAAGATGCTTATTTTAATGGTGTTGTTTGTTGAGTGAATAATTAGTCTGGTTAAATTAGATATTCGGTGCTTCATAGATTGGCAACTAGCTGAATGTTGGTATAGTTGTTCAATATCGAATTATAAACAAAGCCTCAAAGTTTTACAAAATAAACACTCCCTAAATATGGTATTTCGTTGATGTATAAAATGTAAATGTATATTTAAATAGTCCCAGGTGTCAATACCAATTGAAATATAGCGAGGAAGCAGGTCAGCTGGAAGGGAACACAAAGGAGTGTCGCTTCAGTTAATGTTTTTTATTCTAGACGCGCTTAGAGCTGCGACCTACTTATTCTAATGTAATGACTCGGATTAGCTGGATGCATTCTGTTGTTTATGCTTTGTGAACAGTGTTTCTAAAGATGCTTATTTTAATGGTCTTATTTGTAGATGAATAATTAGTCTGGTTAAATTAGACATTCTTCTCCCATTACGATACGCATAGGGGACATGAATTGTACTTAATTTAAAATTTAAGTAAGGTTGTTTTAGGTTTCTTCTATTTTTAGCATGTTGTATATACCTATAATTGTTTGTTATATTTAAATCCAACTAAACATATTTAATAATTTTGAAAAAGTATCAATATAAACAAACGTTGGTATATCTATTAAATAAATAAATTCGTAACAAGCTAATTGTTCAAAAAGAATTATAAACAAAATCTGATAGTTTCCCATCATTCCCGTATGGAAAGAAAATATTTGCCACAAATAACCTGATCTTATGTACCTAACGTAGACTTAGTTTCCTTGTTTATACAGAACTAGCTGTGTCCCGCGGTTTCGTCCGCGTATATAGCCCGATCCCGTGGGATTTCCGGGATTAAAAGTATCCTATGTCATTCTCCTGGCCCTAAGCCTTCTGCCTACGAATTTTCAGCTAAATCGGTTCAGCCGTTCATGAGAGTTATCAGAGTAATAAGTGAAGTAAATAACACGAATTTCTTTTATATACATAGATGACTAGGCGTTCAGCTGATGGTGATATCTAGAATGGTATTCGTCTGCCTAAAAATACAATACAATGCCCAAAAATGATGCGTATCTCCAAGTAAAACGTTAATATTGTCCCGTATAAAATATGTAAATACGATATAAGAGAAATAGATACGCTTGACCGACCCCAGGGGCTACTCAGCCAGTAAATAACAATGTAAATAACAATGTAAATGAGAGGGTTTGACAAAGACTGAAATGGGATCACCTTAGGACGCGTTTTTATCTAATATCGGGGATATCATATTCAATTCTGTTTGTTTTATTATTTAGATGGAGTTTGTACGGGATACGCGTATTTTGATTTTGAAAATGGAATTATATGTATTTGTTTGTAAAATATACGTGTATCACCAAGTAATGATAGGACTTGTTTTATTGCATAACAGAACAGAAA
>LQNK01000784.1:0-14306 GCA_001586405.1 Phoebis sennae | reverse complement strand
GAATGAATGAAAATACTTTTACAATAAAATTCCAACAGATGACATTAGTGACATATTCAAATTAACAACCAATCGTTTTAAAAAACATATCTTTTTGTGGCTTCGTAAGCTTAACTATGACCAGATTGAAAACCTTCTCTTAACTCTTATTGTATAATAATTGATTCACATCCACACACACACACACACACACACACACACATACAGACACAATGCCCATATTATAAATAAAAGCAATATTGTTTATTTTTATCAATTGTACCTAATATAAGGGGAGGCACTGTTCCCTGAGACACAGGTTACCACCTAGTTCAGGGGACAGGGCACTATTGTGTAAGATAACCTGTATTTTTGAAAATAAACTTTATTTTATTTTTATTTTATTTTTTACTTTATTATAAAAGTAAAAATTTACAACAGAAAACTTAGAGATAAAGGACAAACAAAAGGCGGTCATATCGCTAGGTAGTGATCTCTTCCAGACAACCCTTACAATGAAAGGAGAGTAAACTTAAAATAAAAATAGGTTGGTGAGAGAAAGCAAGACAAAAGAATTAGCAAATAAATCTGATAGCTTTCTTTATCATATAATCAAATATAAAGAACACAAAAAAAATAAATAAAATTAGAATAATATATACAAATAATATGCTATAATGTATAAATAAATAATATAATCAATCTCATATAGTTTGGGAACCAAGGATATTTTCATGACCGAAAGTTTAGGCAACTAACTCTAAAATATTGCTATGGACGCCGCAAAATTAATAATCGGATTCTTCGGTAATCGGAAAGTTGGCTTGATAGGTATTTAAATTATCTGCTTCATATAAATCATAGTATAAATTTTATTTAATGTGTAAGATAAGCAATGTAAAGCGGTCAGTGATTTGATGGGTATGTTCTGAAAGGCATTTGAACCAAGAGCTTTAGTGCTAGGATGACATTGGCTCATTTATTTTTTTTAATTCTCTGGTTAGTAGATATTATCTAAGATACGGCAACTTTTATTACTTAAATAGGTAGAGTAGGAAAGTATTCCTTATACTTTAAAAAAACATTGAATATTGTTACAGTATAACGTTACAAAAACAGTTTCCTTAACCCTAATCCAATTGGAGATCAAAAATCCTTCAAGATTCTGATATCGCTGCCAAGATTCACAATCAGCAGTTCCTTGTACAACGAACACATCATCGCATTTGCATTATAATCTCAAAACAAAGCCAAAAGATAAGCATTCGCATGAACAAATTCGAATAGTATGCGAGTATGCGCCAACGGTGATTTGCATATATTACATGAATTTGAACTGTTACAAGCAAAACATACGATATTGTGCTATCTCGAACTGAGAAACAATTTTCGGAATTGTACGAGGTAAGTTATATTTAACGCTAGTTTTTTGTTACGTGTGAAAATATTTTCGATAAATATTTTGTTGATTTTGTGTGAAAATATGGAAAATGCTGGGAATACTCCTATATATAGAACTCAAAGGTGACTAACAGATATAATAAATAATAATAGCTCCCCTAACCGATCTCGGCCATGGTGGCCAATCTCAACAAAGACTAGCCAGCTGCTGTCCGAGGCACAGAGGTGTTCCAGCACCGCCCACTTCCAGACTCAGGGCTGTTACTGAGATTTCCTTGTCAGAAAAATCCCAATAACATTTTTTTTTGGCCCCACCCGGGATTCGAACCCGAGACCCCTCGATCTGTAGTCAAAGATACAACCGCTAGACCAACGAGGCAGTCAAAGTGACACACAGACACACAGACATAATGATCTATCAACGTACAGCCCAAACAGCTGGACGGATCGGGATGGAATTTGGCATGCAGGTAGGTGTTACGACGTAGGCATCCGCTTAGAAAGGATTTTGAAAATCACGGGAACGGATAAATATAAACGGCGAAATAATTTAATTGTGATGTGCACAACGCTTATAGAATAAGTGACTTTCTAATCATCCTACGATTGATCATATCTGCGAAACCGCAGTTAGTACAATATAAATTCTATTTTATCATTTACTGTGATGTTCATGACCAAACTCATTGATACTTTACTCAAGTCTTTGAAACTTTGACAATGACACTCAACGCCAGTCAACCCTGTAGACAAGAGCCGAATAACGTGCAGATAAGAATACTGAAACGATATTTTTTATTTCTTAAAACAGATGGAATTTTTCAATGCATGCAACATTTTTTTAATATTTAAATTGATAACTACGCGGTTTTCTAAGTGATGAGTAATTATTTTAATATTCAATTTTAAGATTGGTGATGGTTTCCAATAAATAAATAAGTAAACTCATAATGTACAGCGTTTTTATAAAAGAAGGCCCATACTATAAACTCTCCCGTTTTTGTGATGTCTATTAAAAAGCTATAGCGATTATGAAATGCAAATGGAAAAAAAGTATCGGCGCGCATTGGTGCTGATTGCGCCTGGTGCTCGAACGTCTTATTGACGTCACGACCCATCTACCCTCACTTTGCTAATATTCGTAATGACTAACGGTGATTTTTTGTTAACTGGCTAGTTCTATAATTGATAATTTGTATAGAATCACAGTACATTTCTATTACAATTCGATATAGTTTTACATAGCCCCTCTATTAGTTTATAACATTATCTAAAACGAACTGCGATAAGTTGCCGCAACATATGCCCGTATTTTCCATTCGTACACTTAACTAGTGTTTTTATCTGAACCCCACTAATTGTTTCAAAATTTAGTCGACCATGTCACCTCGGCTAAATTAATTCTAAACTTTGTACATTTACATGAATAATTAGGACTCTGTCGCTCCTTCATTTGCATTTCCAAATCCTTTAAAAGTGCTTAATATTCTGGACTTTTGTTTTGATATCTTTTAATGTAAATAGGACATCTTGAAATGCTGAGTTATTGGCTTGCGGGGTTTATAATTTTGTAAAGAGAAAGGACAGGACTTAATTTTTGTCTTTACATAAAATGGAGGCAATAATAAATTAATAATTAATGACTTAAATTTTTGATTTCCTAAATTGCAAACACGTATATCAAGTGAGTTTTTAATGAATTAGTAACACCTAAAATACTTTGTCAAAAGGTAAGGAAATAATAAATTATAATTGTATCTGTTAAGATAAATTTCTTAAGCGGCATAAATTATTCTTTAAATCCTGCTAATTATTATGAGAACATAGTATAAATATATAATACAAAGTCGCTTCTCGTTGTTTGACCCTACGTATGCCTAGTATCTTTTAAACTATCAACCGGATTTTGATGCGATTTTTTTAAAAAGAGTGTTTCAGAAGAAAGCTTTATTCGCTTTATACAATACGTTCGAAAGTGGGTGGGTGCTAGTTTTAAAATAATTTCATAAATAATAGCAGATAAATAATTCCAATATAAATATTACATTTGAATAACCCTTTCAATTTCCACAATATTTCTTTCTTTAATGACACTTTGAAAGCCAACGCTTCACTTTTAACAAAAAAAATGTAAATTGGAGACATCAAATGAGTCGAAGTGCAAAAAGCGCTTATAAATGAGAGCAGAAGTTATCGCGGTTAAGGGCTGGTTTTATCTATGAAGTTATGTCAATTGCACACTTACACATATATTATAAGAAGGAATGTTTTTTGTTTGTCTTTATATGATGGTTACATCACACAAACTGCTTTGCCTTTTTTTTTTTACGAGGGGAAATGCCTTCGCATACCCGGCCGTCTGGGGAAACGACCGGGTTATGTCGGACTTGCACCGACTAAAACCCCTCGATGTTCCTTCACACACCTTGTGGGGGGCTCACGGGCACGCCGTAGCATTCTTCCGCGAACCCCCCGGGCAAACTGCTTTGCCTATTCTAGCATTAAAATATTCGGTCCTTATACAAATATTTGCCGTCTCATATTCCCGTAGGATTACTAGGATAAAAACTATCCTATATCCTTTCTCGAGTTTCAATCTCTGTAAATTATATCCAAATGGGATGTGAAGTAGAGACTGACAGACAGATTCTCTTTCGCATTTATAATATTAGAAAAAAAATACAACCCGAATTGATAACCTCCTCGTTTTTGAGAAGTCGCTTAAAAAATAAAGTAAAGATAAGGATTGTAAAAAAAGGAAAATCGATCCTTACTGAAGACGTTTTTTTTAGAAATAAATGAAGGTCTTTACGGTATAAAAATGAGATTAGAGTTAAGCAAATAGTCTGGAACGATTTCATTGCTACGAGTTATTACGTCTTTATTCGATCTCTGCCTATAAAGTTATGAGTTTAGACGCAACCAGCATTCTATTAGATTCCGAGCAAAAACGGCTTGAGGTGAAAATCAAATCAATTGGACCGAGAAGCAATTTTCTAATATTTTCCTCGAATATATTCCGGTAGGAATTCGATTGCATAAGTAGGACAGGAATAGTTGAAGAGCAGAAATAAAAAGATAGGTACAGGAGTCAAACTCGATTTAAGCGACGAGGAATAACGCATTATTAGACACCGATCAATGTCCTAAAATCTCAGTCTACATTGGAACAGTCTTACAAATATTGTCATATTTTTGACACATGCGTCACTGTATGCGTAACATGTGCATAGGTATGAATAAGAAGAGGCTTAGTAATGGGAAATTGATTGAGGAGTAGAATAGGATGGGAGAGGAATGGGAATACACATAGTGTAATGTGAAACATAGTGTAATACTGCTTCGCGCCGATCACCTGCTGAGGAGATAGTAAATCCATCGGTGCGAGCTCGGCCCAATCGTGCAATGTTCGCTCCTACTCTTTCTTTGCTGGAGATGTTATACAGTAGAATTACCCTCTGTCGCCTCTTATCGGGTATCGACACATATATTCTAATCCGCCACGGGTTAGACACACGTAAATGACTTCATTGAAGTAGATATGTAACTAAAATGGCAGAAATCATTTTTAAACATTTTTTTATTACGTATTATATCAATAAAATCTCCAATATAAAATGGAATCAATTGGTTCGAGAAGCATTCTTACTCGAAAGTACTGATAGGAATTCGATTGCATAAATATGACAGAAATAGTTGAACTGCGCGAGAATTTCGATTCGACTTTTTGACGTTGGTGCTATTTTGCCCGTAATATTATCTTTATTTCATGTAATAAATTGGTAAAATGTTTGTTTGGTAATGAAATTTACAACTAATTTAAAAACTACGTGAATAAAATTACTTGATGTAAAAATTGCTTATACGTATCACGTAAACTAATTAATCTATACATATAATAAAGCAGTAACCAAACCATTTCTGTACATTGAATATTTTTTAAAAAGAGTAATTGGTATACAATATGTATGTTCTATAGACACCAAATCCATGTTTAGAATTTTTTTTTTCTGTTTGTCTGTTTGTCTGTTTGTCTGTTTGTCTGTTTATCTGTTTGTATGTTCGTCAATCACGCAATAACCACTAGGCAGATTTTGGTTAAATTTCACATGTTGATAGACCATAATTAGGTGCAAATTATAGGCTACATTTTATTTGGAAAAAAATATTTTTAGGGGTGGCTTCCCATACATGTAAACGGGGGTTAAAAAAATAAATATACGAGTACATAATTAAATAAGGTATCATTGGATAGGTCTTTAAAAATGAAATGGAGGTTTCTAAATGTGTTTTTTGCTAAAATAAATATTTTTTGAGATATACGCTTCTAAAGTCGTGAAAATGTCATACCACGTGGCAATGTGAGATTTTGGTTGAGTTGCGGACATGCATTTTTATACTCTTAACGTATAGATTAAGACGTTACAAATACTCAATAAATTATTAAAAATCTTCAAAAAATAACAAACTTTCCGCCCGCGGCTTCACTCGCGTGGTCTACAATTTTCTGTAATTTTCTTTATTCAAAAGGCGCGCGCGCAGTGTGAGATTTTGGTCAAACCTATTTTCATAGAAAATTAAAAAAAAAACTATAGAAATTCGTATATATCAGCGGCCTTGCGACCGTAATTTTTTTAAACTTTTGTTGTGCGCCTCTAAAATACAGATATTAGTGACCCACGCGTGCGAAGCCGCGGGCGGAAAGCTAGTTACAAATAAGACACAATTTAGGCATTCCCTATTTTCAACGTATATTCATTAAAAGCCCTTAAATTTATTGAAAAAGCTTAGAAGTTTTTTGTGTGTTTTGGGCAGGAGGTAAGTCATACATAATTCCCAAAAATTATAATCAGTACATATAATAAAATATGAAATAAAAATGAAGTGCCATAGTTGTATATAAGTTTTTTCTACGTTTTATAAAAAAACCTTTATTATGTTTCGCTTAAACAGTTTATTCTTTGTTAATAAATTCAAGCTCCATTGTTTTATAACTCAAAGGCGAACATAAGACTAAAAGACTTTCAACCGCTTATTTCTAAGAAAATTCTCTGAAAATATTTAGATACCCTTATTAAGAGAACAAATTTTTGCATATAAATCCCTTTTATCATAATTTTTTCCATCATCTTATCTATTGTTTAGGCCCTGTAATTTATCTCTCGTAAAATATTTGAGAATCTTGCACAATCTGCTTTTTACGTATAATAATAACATGCGTTATTTTCGCGCCATACTTTTTATGTCATCGGAGGTTTTTTTATCTGTGACCATAATTTAAAGATGGCGTACGATTATGGTATTTTTTAATGTTTACGAATTTAAACTGATATAAGTATGGGAAGATAAAATTATCTTAAATGTATGTTGTAAAATATTTGAGAATCTCACACTGTAATGTTATGGTTTCTTATGATAATAAAAAATGCGTTATTTTCGCGCTATATATATGTCAACGAAGGATTTTTTATCTGCCATAAATTCAAGATGGCTACCATTTGATTGTACAACGTTTTCATGTGGATCTCGATGTTTAAAACTGAAAATCTGTAAAATATATTTTTCTAGAAACTCGTTAATACTATTTGCCTTATTGAATAGAATTGTGCCTTATAACTATCCGAGAACAAATAGTGCAGAGTTTTATATTCCGTGTTCAAGGCTTATTGTCTGACGTCTTTTGTTTGAATTTCAAAGGAACTAGCGTAACGTAACTAAATGATTATGTATCATCCTATTACGACATGAATTTGATATAGAAGCTGTATTATGTATTCATTCATAATAATAATATGTGGTGGTGTAAGGGATAAGCGATGTTTTGGATCGATGTTTTTAATTTTCAAACAAATTTACAAACCGTGTATTGTTTTAAAATTGCAAATATTACAGTTTACAATTTATATATTAAATGAATGTGACAAAGTCCTACGTTTCTACGTTTATTTCTAAGATAATTACTAGCTGATTTTCCTGTGACGACACTTCACTTTTCCAGCGTAAAGTCACCTTTTTCCTAACGTCAGCCAACACCTGTACTGATATTCTGTTAACCTGGTACATACGATGACAACACCGCGTCTACTCCCATATAAAGGTGACTCTAAAATTTTTTAGTACTAGGAACCCAGAATATTATAGAAGGTGTCTTAGCTGTGACGTGATTTGATTTTCCCATGTAAAATTGCTATTGGCGTTTTTCATACGACGTCAATCTTTTGACGTTATAATTATAGTCAACTAATTGGAACCAAGTTTTGGTTGTTATGGTATCGCCACGTTTCTTATAGATACGCTTTAGACTTACGCCTAGTAGGATATTTTACTGTCCATAAGTAAAATTAATCGTTTTATTTTTATAGGAACTGGGCATAAGCAATCGTTAACTGGACCGTTCAGGATTTATTCCTTATTAGAGAAACTTTTACATCTTACGGAATCCTTTTTTGTACAAAATAAAATATAGCCTTAGTTATTTGTGGATAATGTAGCTTTTGAATAGTGAAAGAATTTTTAAAATCGGTTCATTAGTATTTGAGCCTATACATTACAAACAGTTTTCCTCTTTATATTAGTGTAGGTAGAAATGATAATATTCGCTTTTACCTCGAGCGTGAACCAAACAAAGGCTATAATTGTGTTATTCTCGTTCAAGATAGACTCCTTTAATGTGCCGCCGTGATACATATTAATTTGCCTTGTTAATTACATACACGTAACGTATTCAAGACATTGATGTTTGACAGTAGCGGGTAAGAAAATTGATATTAAGTTATTGTTATTTATATACTTTATATTTTGTATTGTTGCTTGTTGGTGAAATTGTACATCGTTTCTATTTAGAGAAAAATACATTTTTACTTTTTAAAATATATAAAATAGTGGAATTTGAAAAGTAAAAAATGTGTTTTTCTCTAAATAGAAATATTGTTATTTAATTCAAAAGGGTACATATAAAATGTATAAATATTAAAACAATATATAATTTATCTGGTTACCAGCTTTTCCGCAGTTTCTCAGGGTATGTATAAGCTTATTACCAATACTCCTTTTACAACGTCCAGATATGCTATTTTAGACATTAAATAAAACTGTTCCCTTCTCATGGTCTAGTGTATTAGACCTTTTAGTTCACTATTCGAGCATAGTAACAGCCTAAAGCTAACGTACAATACTGAACCGATTCTATAGCGACACCAATCTTGTATACCATTTGCCATCACTACTTTTTATCATCTACCTTCACAGTAAATATGATTCTTAATGTTGTACTATATTTCGTAGATATAATTATTAATGTTACAGTCGGCCATCCGCTTTAGAACGAGTCCCTTCGTATGTAGATATTGCATCCAGATTACATCCAAATAAAAATAAGATATAAAAATGATCCATGTGTAAATGGTACCTTACAACAAAACATATCCAGCTATTTCGAAATTTTACACAACAAATCTAAATCTTAAACGTCCTGTTATTGCACTTTTAACTCCAACATATGATTCCAATTCTCCACTAATAAAGCTTCTACCGTCACGATCACAAGAATACATAATATTACGTAATCTAAACATTCTTTAATTTCGATCCTTCAATACTACTGAGGAAAGACTCGCCACGTATTTTGATCTATATTTGGAAGGCAGTCTTAGATCTACAGAACCTAACCTGACCTGACCTACAAAATTTGTAACGAAATCATGAACAAAAACATTACTACTAAACCGCGAATTATGGGCATTTAATCCTACAGCTTTCATTTCACATACTATAGGTTATTTAGGTTGAAGTCCGAGTAAAACAAATCTAGAAATAAGGAAAATTAATAACCGATAGACTTTAAGTCAAAATGAATGTAGAACACAATAGCTGCAACTAAAACTTAAATATGTATCCAAATTATATGTCCTTACATTATTTTAATACTATTAGAAAAGTATTATCGCTTACTGTCCTGTCCACCGTTGTTTCTTTCTAAATTATTTAAATAGATTTTGAATCAAACCTTTCTTGCATGCTTAAGACTTTAACGTCGCAGCTTCCTCAATAACCCTTCCATGGTACTTGATCTCACCCGCCTCCGAATTTGACCTCCCGGTTTCAGGATGTGACCTTACGGTCTCAGGATGTAACATTACGGTCTCAGAATGTGACATTACGGTCTCAGAATGCGACATTACGGTCTCAGGATGTGACATTACGGTCTCAACATGCAACCTTACGGTCTCAAGATGTGACCTTACAGTCTCAGAATGTAACCTTACGGTCTCTGAATGTGACCCGACGGTCTCGGGATGTGACCCTCCGGTCTCAGGATGTTACCTTACGGTCTCAGGATGTTACCTTACGGTCTCAGGATGTTACCTTACGGTCTCAGGATGTTACCTTACGGTCTCAGGATGTTACCTTACGGTCTCAGGGTGTGACCTTACGGTCTCAGGGTGTGACTTTACAGTCTCAAGGTGTGACCTTACGGTCTCGTAATATCACCTCTCGGTCTCCACATTTGACCTCACGGTTTCCACATTTGAACTCACGGTTTCCGTTTCCACATTTGAAATCTCGGTCTCCACATTTGATCTCACGATCTCCATATTTGATCTCAATGTCTCCACATTTGATCTTACGATCTCGATATTTGATTTCAATGTCCCCACATTTGATCTCACGGTCTCCATATTTGACCTCAATATCTCCACTTTTGATCTCACGATCTCCATGTTTGATCTCAATGTCTCCACATTTGATCACACGGTCTCCTCATTTGATCTCAATTCCTCCACATTCGATGTAAATATCGCGCCATTTGATCTCACGGTCTCCGCATTTGATCTCGATGTCTTCCATTTGATCACACGGTCTCCTCATTTGATCTAATTCCCCCACATGCGATCTAAATATCGCGTCATTTGATCTCGATGTCTTCACATTCGATCTAAATATCTCCCGATTTGATCTCACGGTCTCCACATTTGATCTCGATGTCTCCACATTCGAACTTAATATCTCCTCATTTGATCTCGCTCATTACGTCATTGCGTCCGTCTCCACCATCGATGTCCTTCATCGAGTTCTGAAACTTGAGCAAATAGGTGTGAATAAAAATATAAATAGGCATGGCCTTTTTCATTATAGGTCAAAGTAATATCACGTTAATTAAGACCATGAAATATACCTATAATGAATTTTTTTTTTAATATGATTTATCTCTTTCTTATCTTGAGTCACATCTAATTTTCCACATTAAATTAACATTTCCAACATATCATAAAAATATTATAACATTTTTTTTAAAAAACATTAAAAACACGGTCTCGTAACTACCCGAGTCGCAACCTGAATCGTGTAGATTTCAATTAAATTTCTATGACTGTATCATTTTCTATATTACATTTATCCAAGCAAAAAATAGAAGTACCCCAAGAGCTTTCTTTTCTTTTTTTTTTGATCACCAACTTGAGAATTTTTCTAAAATAGGAACAAAGTTTCCATTGTTGTTGGGTAATTATATTCTTCAGAATGATCTTTGCAAATATAAATTTCAGTTTCAATATAATCATCAAAATAGAATCATTCATCATAGATCATTCAAAATAGAATCATTATAAACAGTCATAGCCATAACGTATTCATATATAAAATCTATATAAGTTAAACCGGACACATTGCATCATACAAGATGAATATCCTTAACAATTCCACAGATCTCACAACTCAATCCGCATAAAACAAATGTATTCAATAGACTATGTTCGTATTCTAACTGTAACCATGTCTGCTCTATTAACATTCATGGCAATAAACCGACGTTAAAAACTTAAAAAATACTAATTAGTACAACATTCCTTTTTCTTCGGATCCGACATAATATTTGCGAAAGTAACATTTTCGCAAATCAAATCACAATCTCTTTTACTTTCTCAAAATTTCTAGAGAGCTTAATCTGTAATTTAATCAATACCAGTAACAATAACATATTTGGCTAATGTCAGCCTCCTCGTTACCTCTAGACCAATATGAGCCGGTATCCATTGCATCTGAACGAGTTTATTTGCTTGTTGAAATCATAAAATTTTTCTTAAGATGCAATGGATAAACCATGATGACCAGATATGTACTGTACTAAATGTTGTGGACTACTTTTGCAGACAATAAAATAACTATTTTACTAACAGCCAAAGTTTCAGCATAGGACATCCTGTCATATATTCCCACATAAATTATCATCTGACATTTGCGTAGCTTGTAAGTACAAATTTGAATTGTACTTTTTACTTGTTTTACTTCTTTTGTTAACTATTAAGGGATTATCACAAAAAAAAAAATGACGGGTCACATATTTTCTCACATTAGAATATTATTTAATTTAATAAATTAGTAGAAGTCACGAGCAATCAAGTGCATAGCAGCATACCGGATAACATCATCTCTCGTTTAAATAACTATAAAATCAAAAATTTGTAGTTTAAATATAAAAACTTTTTTTTTTTTTAATTGCTATTTCATCAATTTTGTTTTTGCTCACGAGCCATCAAATGCATGGAAGCATACCGGATAACATTATCTCTTGATTATGTATAAATATAAAATCAAAAAATTCTCATGTAATATAAATCTTATTTTTTTTTAAATTATATTTTCATTAATTTTGACGAACCATCAAGTGCATCATGTTACTTGCCGAATAACATTTTTAACTCGTTTATGTTTAAATAAAAAAAAATCGACAATTGCACGTTTAATTTAAAATCGGACTTTTTTAACGCTTTTTTTTGGGTCTTGAAATATTATCATATTTTTTTTGTTTTTAGTATCTTGGAACCATATTAAAAACCATTAGGGATCAATCCGCCAATTATTCATGGTAGTTACGTTACATGGTAGTTACGTTACATGGTAGTTACGTAGTATCATGATTATGGTGTGCACAAATATTTATGCATCGATAAATATATTCTACGAAAATCAACTACAAATCGATATCTTTCTTTTCCTTGAATCTTAAGCGCACAATTGGTAAATAGTGTAGCCGATGCTGGTAATGAATTGAAGAACAATATAATATATTCTACAAAATCCATGACTACAAACCGATATCTTTCTTTTTACTCGAATTTTAAGCGCACAATCGGTAAATAGTGTAGCCGATACCGGTAAGGAATTAAAGAACAATATAATATCGTCGCAGTCTAACAATAGAATTTTAAATTTAAAAACAAAACAGTCGTGCCAAAGTTGGTTAAAATTTTGGGCGTTTGCGGCGCCGCTCGATAATATCACCAAGCTTCCTTATTGTACTATTACCGAATTAATGTTTACAGATGACAACGATTTGTATTTGTCTGTATATGTATACCCTATTAAGTAACCCTGGGAAAGCATGCACACAGTCCAGTGTACCTAATGGTCTGATATGCGTATACCCCAGAGAGTAGCCCTGGCAAAGCACACACATAGTCAAGTGTATCTGATGAGCTGATATGCGTATACTCCAGAGAGTAGCCCTGGCAAAGCACACACACAGTCAAGTGTATCTGATGAGCTGATATGCGTATACTCCAGAGAGTAGCCCTGGCAAAGCACACACACAGTCAAGTGTATCTAATGATCTGATATGCGTATACTCCAGAGAGTAGCCCTGGCAAAGCACACACATAGTCAAGTGTATCTGATGATCTGATATGCGTATACTCCAGAGAGTAGCCCTGGCAAAGCATACACACAGTCAAGTGTATCTGAAGATCAATTGTTCTACTAGCGTAATGACACTAAACTTGTACTAACTATGAAACTAGGAATGGCATTATGTTATGCTATATTTAATATTAAATCACGCGAACATATTTTACAGTTACAAAAACTATAAATTTTCCATATATTTAACTTGTCACATGTTTTCACTTCTCAATATATACGTATACGAATAAAATTTTACTTACGTTTAGTGGGTCATGTTTCGATTCCGCTTCTGAACTATTACCAATACTCCTTTTACAACGTCCAGATATGCTATTTTAGACATTAAATAAAACTGTTCCCTTCTCATGGTCTAGTGTATTAGACCTTTTAGTTCACTATTCGAGCATAGTAACAGCCTAAAGCTAACGTACAATACTGAACCGATTCTATAGCGACACCAATCTTGTATACCATTTGCCATCACTACTTTTTATCATCTACCTTCACAGTAAATATGATTCTTAATGTTGTACTATATTTCGTAGATATAATTATTAATGTTACAAGCTATATTATTGTAGTTACATTCAAATTCGTTCAGTAGTTTTTAGTTGAAAGCGTAAAAACATACATAAATCCTCAAGGATAGAAGAACGAAGAAAAAAGGAGCTACATCTGCCAACAAATTTTTACAGTTTGGCAGTATTATGTAACAATGTTTGCAATTGTTTTTATTGAAAAAAATCATAAACTTTCTCACTTCCTTTATTAATGGCTTTAGGATCTATACAGTTAAATTAAAACAAAATATTGTTCGCAGCAAAATTCCTTTTCCTCAACAACATTTTTATAACTTTTAGTATGGTTAAAGTAAATTATATGCTTCTTATTGAAACTTCGTGAAGCGTAAGTATAAATTGAGCTAAACATACTTTAAATTTTATACTGTTGTTGTCTAATTTGACAAATACGTCTTTAAACGATTTAGGTTGAGATAATATTTTATGCTTTGTATTGTTACCTCTTGATGAAATGAAATGAAATGGATGAATTATATATTTAGTATATCGAAAGTACCATACATACAAAAAACCCATCAAATTAAGAAACAATTTGTTGGCAGTTTTACTCAAATATATAAAGAAAAACTTTATTTTTTAACAACTTTCTGCATATAATTTAAATTTACATAAATATAGGTAATTTTATGGCTTTCCCAAAACGTTTACCATGGAAAATTAAGTTAA
>LQNK01000779.1:426550-441871 GCA_001586405.1 Phoebis sennae | reverse complement strand
ATGTTCATTTTGTAGTCTACGCGAGCGAAGCCGCGGGCAAAAGCTAGTATATAATATTATACTACGGGAGCGAAGCGACGCGGATCAGCTAGTTTTAAATAAATTAACACACGAAAACTTCTGTCATTAAATTATCTTTTCCGTTTGAAGTTTTCAATCAAAAAACTACAATAAAGCATTGATGTCAGAAGTAATCTTCAAAAACAGTTGGCAAAAGGTCTCGCTCACGGAACAATTGCGCTCGTCTCTGCAAACTCGACAACGTTTTGTGACAGTCAGTGGCGCTTTGACTCTGCTATTTCTTTATTAAAAACTTTATGAGAATATTTCAGCTTTCTCAGAGTTTTTAATGTTTTTAAGAATTGTTAAATGAACGAAATTTGTCTCTAAAATCTTATATGATGATATCTTGTTTATTTTATTCCGAAATGGTATGCTCAAGTTTGATACTAAAATCATGATTGCTTACTCATATGTAGATGATTTTCTTAAAAGAAATTTATGCACACTTACTTTTGTTACTAAAAAATCTATGCATCGTTTGGAGCTATTCAAACAACAAACTATAAAACATTGATGTCAGAAGTAATCTTCAAAAACAGTTTGCAAAAGATCTCGCTCACGGAACAATTGCGCTCGTCTCTGCAAACTCAACAACGTTTTATGACAGTCAGTGGCGCTTTGACTCTGCTATTCCTTTATTAAAAACTTTATGAGAATATTTTAGCTTACTGGGATTTCTTAACATTTTTAAGAATCGTTAAATTAACGAAATGTCGTCTCTAAAACCTTATATGATGATATTTTGGTCATTTTATTCCGAAATGGAATTCCAAAGTTTGATACTAAAATCATTATTGCATACTCATAAATTATTTAGAAGAAGATTTTGTTAAAAGAAATTTATGCACACTTACTTTTGTTACTAAAAAATCTATGCATCTTTTGCAGCTTTTTAAACAACAAACTACAAAGCATTGATGTCAGAAGTAATCTTCAAAAACAGTTTGCCAAAGGTCTCGCTCACGGAACAATTGCGCTCGTCTCTGCAAACTCAACAACGTTTTGTGACAGTCAGTGGCGCTTTGACTCTGCTATTTCTTTATTAAAAACTTTATGAGAATATTTTAGCTTTCTCAGAGTTCTTAACATTTTTAAGAATCGTTAAAGTCACGAATTTCGTGTCTAAGACACTATATTTAACAGAAAAATGTGATTAATAATATTTTCTTTATTTTATTCTGAAATGGAATTATCAAGTTTGATACTAAAATCATGATTGCTTACTCAAATTTGGAAGAGCATGGAAGATTTTATTGTGAAAAAAATACACGGTGTTAGGTAGTCCCCACTCATACTATTTAAAATAATCAAAAGATGTTCTCGCGGATCGTATATTAAAGAAATTTATGAAATAATCTATGCATCGTTTGAAGCTTTTCAAATAACAAACTAAATTTATTAAAACTTACTTATATCACTAAAAATCTATGCATCGTTTGAAGTTTTTCATACAACAAACTATAAAGCATTGATGTCAGAAGTAATCTTCAAAAACAGTTTGCAAAAGGTCTTGCTCACGGAACAATTGCGCTCGTCTCTGCAAACTCAACAACGTTTTGTGACAGTCAGTGGCGCTTTGACTCTGCTATTCCTTTATTAAAAACTTTCTGAGAATATTTTAGCTTACTGGGATTTCTTAACATTTTTAAGAATCGTTAAATTAACGAAATGTCTCTAAAACCTTATGTTAAACAGAAAAAAATAATTAATGTCATCTTGTTCATTTTATTATTGCATACTCATATCTAGAAGAAGATTTTGTTGAAAAAAAAATATGAAAACTAACTTATGTCACTAAAAATCTATGCATATTTAGAAGCTTTTCAAGCAACAAACTAAATTTATGAAAACTTATTTTTGTCACTAAAAATCTATGCATCGTTTGAAACTTTTCAAACAACAAACTATAAAGCATTAATGTCAGAAGTAATCTTCAAAAACAGTTTGCAAAAGGTCTCGCTCACGGAACAATTGCGCTCGTCTCTGCAAACTCAACAACGTTTTGTGACAGTCAGTGGCGCTTTGACTCTGCTATTTCTTTATTAAAAACTTTATGAGAATATTTAAGCTAAGATGAAGATTCGAAAGTGAAAGAAACTTGAATTAGTGTTGGACATCTTGGGAATAAAGTAATGAAGTAGGTCATTAAATATTAAATAGTATAACGTTAAAAATAGGAGTGTAGAAATGGAATGGAGACGTTATAATCTCGATCTGTAGTCAAAAATGCAACTACTAGAAATCCAACTCGGCTGTCTAATGGAAAAGTTACTTCTGTGGCAAATGAATTCATAATAGGATATATATTTCTAAATTTATAAGATATTAGCTGATCCGCGCGGTTTCGATCCCGTAGCATAATGTTAATGCCTATAAAATATAGCCTATGTTATACGTGGATAATGCTTTAGAAGAGTGAAAGAATTTTAAAATCGGTCCAGTAGTTTTTGAGCCTATTTATTACAACGAAACAAACAAAGTTTTCCTCTTAATAATAATAGTGTAGATTTAAAACTTTCAAATTTTATATGGTTAATGGGCATTAGATCTACCGGTATATTAAACTAATATCGCCACTTCAGCGTCACGTTGTTCGAGTGAAATTGTGCAATATTAATTCCATAATGCTATTAACGAAAAGAGGTATTTGATTTCAAAATAGAAGAAAGAAGATGTTATTAATTATATTCTTACTAAAAGAAAATTTTCGCCTGAAATTTTTCGCTTTAAACATAAGGTTATATTGTTATTGAAAAAGCAAGTCATGGAGAGTGATTAACGTTATTATAAACCGTCCGTCAATTAAAATTGTTCTTGAATAAAAATTATAAATGCAAGACTAAGTTTTTATTATAAAAATACTTTAAAGAAACCCAGCAATGTTAATTAGGTTAAATAAACAGCAACGCAAAATTACTTCCCTTCTGATGGATACAAAATGCAGGTAATTTTTGTAAGAGGTTTTTGATACAAGATGACAGGGAAACTAGGACATAATTTAAAGTATTGTTGGCAACATTTTGTGATATCATCTTCTTCTTCTTATAAATGGCTGTCACGTAGATGACGGATTCTGCCAATGTCTAGTTGGAAAAGGGTTAGTAGGCAGAGTATAATAAAATTGATGTTTACTTACGCTGGTATTTATATACTTGCATATTACATGTACAGTCAACCTTAACTACATACAAACATATTCACCCACTCACCCACACACTCATATACACACACACATACATACACACACTGGCTAACTCTCAATATGGCAATAACAGTAATTTTTCTCCTTTCATGTTTAAACTTAATTTTTAAAATTTTTTTTTTTGCTTGTTTAAATTTTAGCTTAACTATAGATTATCCAAATGGGAAGGAAGTACAACCAAACAAACAAACCCATTTATAGACAGTACAAAACATCACAGAAGCAAAAATTATACACAAATACATAAGACATAGGCGTGGTCAAAATTATAGATTGCTTAAATTAATAAATTTAGATAGGACATGTACAAATGGAGTTGGGGCAAGACATAGTAAACTTGTGATTTCATATTTTAACAAGTTCTGTGTGTCATCTTTCTGTGCAAATGTCAGTTGTTAGTTGTTAGCTGTCATCAGAGTCCTTTAAAAGAGTAGGCGCGTTCAGTATCTGGGCGCATTGGTACCGATTGCGTCTGGTGCTCGAACGTTGTATTGACGTCACGACCCATCTACCCTCACTTTGCTAATAGTCATTATGACTAGCTGTGATCTGTTGTTAACTGACTAGTTCTATAATTGGCCAGTTGTGTAGAATCACAATACTTTTTTTTAATAACATTTCAATATAATTTTACATAGCCCCTCTCATTAGTATAGAAAAATACTTTTAAAGTCAAAGTCGAATTTGAACTCAAAGTCAAAATACACTTGTATTACATTTTTTGATGATGTATTTGTACTAGAAATTTTGATATAATTATTTACTGGACTATTAAATACGCGGGGTACAACTGCCTGCCATTATAATTTTCTACTCGTGGTGATCGAACCCACCCTCCGGTACAATAGACCATTGTTGTATCCACTCCGCCAATCGGGTCGTCGTATCATGTAATTCGGAGATTGATGCGTTTAAACAAACAAATACACTTTAAATAAAAAATATCGGTCTATAACATAGATATTATAGAATGACAAATTTCTGTTCGATAATAAATATAAATAATTTGAATTCCTGGAAAATTGGTTTGGGAAAACATCATATAAATATTGACAATGAACAGTTCATTTATTTAACCTTTTATTTAAAATATTTCAATTTTATTTAATGCTATAATTCCATTGTTATCGGTCGCAAAATACCTATCGGTCCATCTCTTTGTGTTGAATTAACATTATTGAAATATTGTGTTCATAACTGAAATAATTTCGATGATAACAGAACTTCACATGAATTATTATGAGTGAAATTAATTGAGACTGTGAAAGGGCCAAAAACTATTCAAGTGTGTTTGTGAAAAATAAAAAGTAAAAAAGTAAAAAAAAATATTTTAGCATACAAGCTGGCATCCCATGCGTCCATGCGTCCCAGCCGTCGCCCATGAGCACTCAAAACGCTAGAATTGTCGTAAGAAAATCCGCCTGAGGCTGCCATTAAATAATTTAGAGAAATTTTATTACATAACTAATTTTATTAAAAACTTGATATAACTTACATAAAACAGCAGCAGCTCATTTTCGCATATTATACTGTATATATACTTATATCTATTATCATATAATTTGACATAACAATCTATCCATAATCATTGATAATTTTTTTAATATATTTGGCCGTAGAAGTGTCAATTGTTTAGTCTGTAGTATTTTCGTGATACCTTAGTAAATAGTCATAGTTTTAAACTAAAGTCGGTGAAGAGCCTTTAAACATTGAACGTGCTTCAAGATATCGTTTAAATTGTATACTTTTGAGAGTTTCTTATGAATTATAAAGTGTTTAGTCAGAAGTACGTTGAAATGACCTTAGTCCTTAAGGTGACATAAAAGTCAAACTTTGTTCGTTTGTGATGAAAGTTTGAGTTTAATTTGGATTAAACTAAAAGTATTAACTGACCACGACCGTTGTTAATTTGTGTTTTCTTTCTTACCAAGCTTATAGGTCTATCAGCCACGTGTCCCGACTTTGGCTTCACGTCTCTTCGTCACGCCTTAACCACTGAACCGATTTTGATGAAATTTAGTATTATTTGAAACCCGAGAAAAGACGTAGGTATGTAGTTTTTATCCCGGAAATCCCACGATAATGGGATATATAAGCGGGTGAAACTGCGGGTCACAGCTACATACATAAACCTTAATTTGGACATGTATTACGCTCTACTTCGTGTCGACGTACATCGCAATAATCTATACTAATATTATAAATCTGAAGAGTTTTTTGTTTGAACGCGCTTATCTCAGGAACTACTTACTGGTCCGATTCGTAAAATTATTTTAGTGTTTCATAGCCCATTTATCGAGAAAGGCTATATCATCCCTATATTCTCACAAGCGAAACCATGAGACGCAGCTAGTTAAATATAAAACTTCTCTAAATCTGACAGTTAGAGTGACAATTTTTAAGGATAAACGCCTGGCCGATTTAAATCAGCCAATAAGAAGCTTTTTAAATTTAGAACCGTTGATTGGTTTCTAATTTTACACCTGATTAAATTTTTCATTATTGAAACAGGACGTTTTAATAACTTTTTAAGGATTATAGCGGACATTATAATAAAATACTTTTATTTTACAATATTAAAATAACGTTATGTAAGTCTGTGTTCTTTATTATGGTGAGAATTTAAATAAAATTTTAAGTATGTTTAGAAACTTTTTACAAAATTCTTCCTTGCTAATATTATTAACGCGAGAGTAACCGTGTCTTCGTCACGCCTACCTTACTGAACCGATTTGATTGAAATTTGGTACAGAGTTTTATTGAAACCCTAGAAAGGACATAATACAACTTTAATCCCGGAAGTTTTATGAGAACTGGAGATAACCGCAGGGCATATTTAGTTGAACACTAAGCAGTAAGTTATGTAAAAACACCAGTCAAAGTACAAAGTTGAGTAATAAAGCTGGTTTGTTTAAACAAAGGGAAAACATTTTGTTTTCATCAAGCAAAAGAGTGTCTTCAAACAATGGTAATAAATTAACTTGCTGAAGTCCTGAGGAAGTTTCAAGGGCAAGCCTTTATTGTTCGACTGGAATCACCAATTGGTCTGCTTGTGATACAATAGAGTTTAATTTGATTACCCGTGTGGCGACGGGTTAGAATACATGTGTCGCCACCCCATTTTTACCCGTGTCGTAAGAGGTGACAGAGGGTAATTCTGCTGCTTAACATCTGTAGTAATAAAAGAGTGGTATCCGCATTGCATGATTGGGCCAAGCTCGCACCGGTGTAATTACCATCCCCCCAGCAGAAAACCGGCGTGAAGCAGTATTGCACTGTGTTTCGTACGGTGAGTGGGTGCCCGGAGGCCTGAATACCCATCCTATTCATCTACCATCATATTTTACTCCTGTTCCTACTTCCTATCATAAAAATTTCTCATTATCGCCAACCCTCCTTGAAGCCGGCAAGGCATCTGTGACACTTTGATGTTGTAGATGTTTATGGGCTGCGGTCGGTCACAGACCGGTCGAAAGTTAAACAAGGCACGGTCGAGCAACATATGCAACGTTCACTGACACGATATCTGGAGTCACGTGGGAACAGTCTAAACTCGAAACCGTTTGAGACCTGTATCTATGTTTGTGTTTGTAACATGTGCGTATATGTGAAAAGTATGTATATATCTGTTATATATTACTTACAAGAACAACCATTATCCGTTGTACACGTTAAGAAGAAAAAGTATCCTTCAAAATTGTAAAACTAGTGGCTCCGAGATAGACCACGCATTGTAATATATAAATCAAGACTTTCATTTGATATGACACTCAGCTATATTCATATGAAAATCTCCTATTTCACCCCCCTTATCTTCGTTATCCCCTACTGATTTCGCTATTTTTTATTCAAGATTTTATACTATTACGCACACAGGATTAGTTTAGGTTCCTGACTCCCACAAAATCAAATTCCTATAACTAATAACGTGCTAATATATCGATTTATTAATAAGTACCTAATATAAGTTAGGTCTGTAAGTATAACGCTTTTATGTATGTTTCTCTTATTTTAACTGATTTAACATACCATCTTAGGGGTTCAGGGGTGGCCGAAAAACAGCTTTGCCTGTCACTGATATGCCAGACAGCGAATGCTGAGCTATTTCCTTTTGTCGAACAGTTTTTTACATGTAATATTAATTTTATAACCTGTTTATTACAATAAAAGATTTTTTTATGTCAGAGCAAGCAAAGGAGGATGTGGGTCACCTGATGTTAAGTAATCACCGCCGCCCATGAACACCTGAAACACCGGGAGTGTCACAGGTGCTTTGCCGGTCTTTGATGGACATATAGGCTCGTCTCTTGAAGGTCCAAATGTCGAATGTGTTCGGAAATACCGCAGATGGAAAGTCGTTCCACTCCTTCACTGTATTTTTTTGTTTATTTTAACTGCACTCATTAAAATACAAACATTTCTCTCTAATCATCATATTTGACTAACACCCACAACCGTCTAAAATCCTAACATTAATCCAATCAGCGCAGCAAAACAAGACCTATCCATAACGTAATAAAGCCTTAAATAGCATCATTAGCTCGGAAATGTAAACAATCCGAAATATTCTCACTTCCTCACAATTTCGCAAGCAATCGGATTTTATCAACAGAATTTTCAGTAATTTACTGCGATCGCTGATTTCCTCGACGTGGATCGAGCAATTTGGTAAATTAATTTTGGATGAATTTAAACTCATTTCATCCAAATTTGGATGAATATACAATTGTATCTGAATGGTTATCATTATTCGCTTTTTGTTCCTTCATCTTTCGTTAATTTTCCTTTCTTAACCTATTATGTAACGTTTACTAAAAACAGTCTCACATTTCAGTTAATACATTCGAAACATATTGTTAGTAACATTTGTTTACAGTAACTGAAATGTCAATGTCATGATAGTATGATACAGTGGGGTCATCTATATAATTGATTATTATTTTGTATTTAGTCTTGAATGTTTAAGTATTAAATGCATTAGTTAACTTTGCATAATATCTAATATTGTTATTAATTATTATTGGAAATAGATATGAAGTAAAACTAACGCAATATTCCTGTTGTTTATGATATTGTCATTTACCGTCTCTTGAATGGTGTGTCATTGACTTTTATAAAATAGGTTGTAAGTGTTGTATTTCTCTCAGACTGTTACGAAACATTGGATAATAAACATGTACGTGCAAGTGATAGGAAATAATTCCTACCAATATATATTTGGCTCTTTAGTACCCCTCTATGTGTATCCTTAATCTTTTTTAGTCAATAATACAATGGATACATAAAATTTATGACTCTGATCATCCTTTTCAACACTCTTTTATTACACTATTTTCTAGGGTCAAAAAAGTTTAATATATATAGTATCATTATATCAAGAATTTTTTTAGGGTCCCGTACCTTTCAGGTAAGGTAAGATAGGACTCTATTATATTCGCTGTTTATCTGTCCGTCACCAGCCAGGTCTGTAGCTATAATTTTTTTCTGTCTTGTAATGTTTTTTTTCTTTTGTATTGTTGTTTCTATTTTAATGTATCTTGTGTATAATCTTGTGTAATGTGAAATGTGTACATGTTTTTTTTTTAATTATTAGATAACGACATTGAGATTCTAAACGGAAAGGAAAAATCATCAAAGATTCAGTTTAAGATCAGAACCCAATTGGTTACAATTTGAAATCAAACGTACAAACGTTTCTAAGCCATAAGCAATCGTTAATACAAAGATCTTGTAAATTGGAGCCGTCTCTAACCGATCAACGATCAATCGTCTCATTTGTATCTAATTTGCCTTTGTTTTAGCATTCCATAGACAAGAATCTAGTTTTCGATTGGTATCTATCATTGGTAATCGGTTTCTATTGTCTGTGGTTATTTATGTTTATCTTATTAGGTATTTTAATTAATATCTAAGTATTACCAAGTACTTATTATAATATGTAGTGAATTATCATTTATTAAGCATTTTCAAATAACATGTAAATTCAGCGCTGCGACTAACGTAGGAGTAGCATACGCTGAGCAGCTTCCCTTTCAACGCCACACTGCTACTTGTGTGTAATTAAGTAATTATTTATGTCTGATTTTGTGTGGTTTTTGAATAATCTTCCTTTCTTTCTTTTCTAAACCTTATACACTATGCAACATTATTTTAGAAAAACAAAAGCTTTTGCCCATTATAATCATTTATATTTAGCAACTTGTTACATTATAATTTGATACATTATTCTAGTAATTGATGTTTCAGGAGATCTTAATATTATATAACGTTCCTTAATTACTAGTAGTTCGCTTTGAACTGTGACCTCAAACCTTTCATTTGATACTCGGGCTTACATATTTACTTAAATTAGATTTCCATCGATCGTTCTCATATTTGAACTTGCAAATTGTGTTTGCGCGAACTACTCTAGTTACCATTCCTATTGAAAATCAACGTGAAGTTGTATTTAAAACGTTATTTCTAGTTGTAGCTGGGTTTCGTTTAATAGTAAGGGAAATGGAGGTCATATTACTTTTTTCCGTAACTAATAGTTTTCTTAGTATATTTTTCTTTCTTTTGTTTCATTTTTGACCTCCCGGTTAGCGCAGTGGACATGGCAATGGTCTATTGCACCGGAGGATATGGTAAAAGTAGAAAATTATTATGTGATGAACATTGTAATTTTCTACTGTCCGGGTGGCGCGGCGGCTTCGCTCCCGTAGCATAATGTCATATGTAAAGCCTACGTTACTTGTGGTACCGATGTTTTTAGCCTATTCGTTACAACCAAACAGTGTAGATATAATTTCGTATTTCATAAAGTTATCCGTTTTAATACCTACGTACGAATCATCGTAATCATCACATTAATTATTTTTATAGAAAAAGCGAAACAGATCACTGGATACAGTAGTGTGACTTTCTATTCAAAGTCAAAGTGAAAGTCAAAGTCAAAATGTTTAAAAATATTTTATCCGCGAATTTCGATGCGTCCGAAGACGACATGTGGACACTTAACATAAAAGTGAAGATTTTGTAATTATCATTCATTGGCTATATCCATAGATTACGATCATTATTGTTTTTCTCACTTTATGTATCAATATTTTACGATGTTGCCTGCATAATAGATTCTTGTATACGATAGAATTGTTATGGCGGCTGTAATAATATATGGCCTCGTAAAATCTTTCCATATAAATAAATTAGTGTAAGGATTGCTTTTATTGGTATTTGTATATGATTGGATTGTTTTAGGCAATTACTTAAGCGTTTTGTGCGTTTTTTGTTCATGTAAGTAGGACACTGTTTAGGTTTGCTTATTTCAAAGTAATAATGCAATTCCTACTTATTTTTGGCTACAGTTGTAAATATGACTGGCCAATCGGCTTTGTATTTATTTATTGTTCCTTACAGTATACCATTCAAAGATAGATAGATCGATAAATCTTTGAACAGAAAAAATACAGTACATACCGAAAAAGAACAACTTAAGTATCATTTGCACAACAGGCAAATGATACTTAAGTTGTGATAAACAAGTGGCGATCTCTACCGGGCAACTTTGGTCATAGGAGAAGCTAAAGAGGAGCTAAAAAGATATAAACACATGTGTTTATAGTAAATACATATAACTACAATTGTATAGAAAGTGTGACAAACATTTTCTATGTGTTCATTTGTTTTGCACCTCGTAATAGGCAGACTATCTTCATTTAAATTAATTATAAATCATTAATTCCTTCATAATTGTTCACGAAATATCCGACACTTTGGCATTATTCATTACGGAGTTTAACTACCCCCAACCACAAAACGTAAGATAGGTTTGAGAGATTAATTGCCAAGGGATGCTGTACAGACAATTTGGGGCAAAAACCGTTTTACGAAATTCTAGTTATTTAGAAGGGCACATTTTTAAAAGTGAATAAATAATTTAGGGTTTTTCTATACGATATATAAATGAACTGCCTCGTTGGTCTAGTGGTTGAATCTTTGACTAAAGATCGAGGGTTCTCGGGTTCGAATTCGGATCGGACCAAAAAATGTTATATGGATTTTTTGAAAAAGAAATCTCAATAACAGCCCGGATTCTGGAAGTTGGCGGTGTTGGGACACCCCCGTGCCTCGGAGAGCACGTAAAACCGTCGGTTCTGCACCTGATCTCTCTCCGGTCGTGTCGGTCTGCCGTCCCATCGGGTTATGAGAGTAAAGGAATAGAGAGTGCATCTGTGTTCGCATGTACACTTGTGCACTATAATATCTCCTGCATAGCTGGCTAGTCTCTGTTGAGTTCGGCCACCAGAGGAGCTATTATCAATATGTACATGAATAAATTAAAATGAAAATACGTTTATTACTAGAAAATAATGAAAACTTTGCCATTATTATATATATTATATAAATATTCCTGAACTTTAACACAACGCGATCTAGTTCAAACAAAAGCTTGTACTATGGATACTAGATAACTGATAGACATACTTAAACATACTTTTTTTGTAAATAAATACACACTATAGATAAATTAACACCTAGAAAAAAGAAAATTACAATGTTCATCACATCATACTTTTCTGCTCGTGGGGATCGAACCCACACCCTCCGGCGCAATAGACCATTGCTGAACCACTACGCCAATCGGGTCGTCAAAGGGTAGGATGGTTATAGGTAGGATTTACACAGCGTACTCGTATATGATAGAAAAAATAAATACCTCTTTTTCATACAAAATGATTGGCTTGTAAATCAATTAATTTTATAAAGTACAATGAAATGTACACTATCGAGTTCGTGACGTCATTTCGATCGCTATCGCAATCAGATTAATATAATGCATATTGATTTAATCATGTAATTTCATAATTTGCATTATTTGCAGATTTAAATAAAAGTGGAATTATATTCGTTATTTTATAAGTCAATTATGCGAATTTTCCTTTTGTTCAATTCATGCAATCACTTGTATCCCACTTAAAAGTTACATTTCTTCGATAAAGGTTTTCATAAAAATATTATAATAGCTGGAGGTTTTTGCGAGGTTTGCGGAGCTAGGTTATCTTGTCAAAATGCGAAATGCTGGTTTTACAAATTAATAAAATTTGCGTTTAAGAATATTTACATGATTTCCAAAATTGAATAATACAGAGTAGATAAATCTTAAAATTGTAATAATCATTCATTAGATTACTGCACCAATTAGAATTTATCAACTACTACTAAAACCTAAAATGAATACGATAAAAAAAACTTCTGTAAGCTTCAAAATTTAATATAAGTTAGTTTATTGATTGATAATTATGGAAAAAAATTAACAGGCGATTTGCTTTTGCGTAATTTGTGCTTGAGAGAATGGCACGGGTTGATACGTCAAGCCGATAAGTCAAATGCGTCTTTCGGCAGATGTAACTGTGATAGGCGTGGTGGCAATAATTATCAGGATGCGCGAGGCTTCTGCAAAAGCGAATTCCTGGACAACTGTCCTGTTCGCTACCCCCTTAAATACTGACCTTGCTGAAATAGTGAAGCCCTGTGCCCCTTTTTAGGATACAGGGCAAATGTTAAATCCGTTTCACTGATCAATTCTTATTGATCAGTCTTATATACCGTGCCAAATCAAGTCATGTCTCTTTAACTTTACAGGTATGTACCGACCACTGAACCAGGCTTCATCCGAGTCGGCAATCAATCTGCTCCATTCCCAGCTTGCTGTCCCCAGAAAATCAAACAATGAAACCCAATCAAGACTTAAAAATAAACTCGTTAATAAAAAGTTCGTATTATGAATGTGAGAAAGTGTTTGATCAAATCACAGATTAGAGGTTAAGGTCTTTGCCGGGAATCGAACCTAAACCTCTCGGTCGTAACACTTAACCACTGAGGCAATGAGGCGGCCTTAATAAGGATAGCCGCACACATACGCAGAAAATCTAATAGCTACACACACATACATCTTTATGTAAGGAAGATTTGCAACATGTCATTTGTCCTTTCCTCGACATAAGGAATAATGTATTGGAGTAGCTTCGTTATTTTCCCTACACATAAAACAGAAACAACGAGGTCCTTAATTTACAGTTCGCATAAATGTCACCGCACTTGTGCTTTTACTGTAATAGATTTTTCTTAGTTTTCTTCGTATGCAGAGTAAATAACAAATACGGTTTTCTTACAGAGTGTTCTAAGTAAAACTGCTTTTCAAGCATCAAAGAAAGAGTTAGCGCTTGCATTTTTTAAATTGAATCATACCTAATTAATAACTTGCGTACTCTTAATCTCTTAACCAGGAAAGTTTTCTTAAAATTCTTTACAATGATTACTTTGTTATACCCAGCTCCTCATCTTTTTTTAGACGGGTATAAACTGGAAAATGCTGCGCCCTCTATAATACTCTATATCATGTCAGCGAAATAAATACAGGAGCCATTCTAAATTCCTGTATCACAAATTTGCCGCCTTTTGTGTCCTATCGAATTATAATATTTAGGCCTCTAGGTCCAGGCTTGATTATTCCTATTATTATATTTGATTATTTCAACAACAAATTACTCAGAATGCAATATTTCTATAACATTTTTTCATCATACCTCTTAAATTTTCACCTTCACGTTATTTTTTTCAAATATTCCCGTTCTTATTGCAGTCACTTACCTGAAAAATTAAATTAATATCGTTATTATACACAATTGATATAACAAAATATGTAAAGTTACAAATTAAACCTTATTTAACATGACGTTATTTCCAATTATATAAAATAAACTAAAATAAAATAAATCATTAATTAAGAGACTTAATGCTATAGAAAATTGCTTCTCGAAAGAAGAATCCCTTCTCGATTTAAGACAAAACATAATTGGCAACAATTATTGCTTTTAACGGGCACTTGTAATAAAATTGTTTGGTACAAGTTATAAATGGCCAATAAATATCTTTTTGTTAGTCAAAGAACATTAATTATCGGTTGAGTAAGTGGAAAGTTAGGTTAGGTTAGTCAAACCAAAATGAAGAATGTATTTTGTTTTTTGTATAAATCTCGTATTGTAATGTTTAATTTAGACCTTTCATTTAATACCAAACTCGGCTATATACATATGAATATCATCTATTCGTATATCCATATGTATCCCGTCACCGATTTCGCTCACATTTCGACATTTTTTGTCTAAATTATTCGCCTTCTAAATTTTGTGAAGATCAGATAAACGATACTCGAGTTATCGTCGGATAACTTTTTGATATTTACTATCTTGACTCTTGAGACCCCTTGACCCGTGTGACGAAGTGTACGAATACATGTGTCGCCACCCCATTTCTGCCTTTGGGTGCCGTAATCGACAGAAGATGATTCTGCTGCATAACATCTTCAGCAATAAAAGAGTGGGAGCCGAGCATTGCACGATTGGGCCAAGCTTGCACCGGTGTTAGTACCACCCCCCAGCAGAAGATCGGCGTGAAACAGTTCCCATCTTGTTCTAGTCCTCTCCCAATTTCTCATCATTAATCCTCTCCTTATCCCCTCCCTTCCTTGAAGCCTTCAACACATTTGCAATACTTTGACGTTATAGATGTTTATGGGCTACGGTTAGTCACTTAACATCAGGTGAACCGCAATAAAAGAATCAGTAAAACAAATTTGGGTAAAACAAACGGATAAATGAAGCCACTTTAAATAAACGGACCACTCTCAAATTCCAGCATATTATGTTTCAGACTCAGCTGAATATTTTGTTCCAGGAAATGTATGCATGCAAGAAATTGCTATTTTATACCGTGTTAGCCTTTTTACAGACTAAACACTTCGCTAAATTTCAGCTCATCTTTTAAAATATAGTTTAATATAATTCTGGTAATGATAATAACTTGTTTGAAGATATTGTTTTGTCTACGTTCGTATTTTACAAATATTTCGTGAAACTTTTTCTGGCGGCTTCGCTTGCGTTGGATTCGGGTCTATTTATTAATAAAAGATCCTAACACCTAATCCAGCTAGTAGTCTATTTGAATAAGAAATTTCATCAAAATCCGTTCAATAGTTGCAGCGTGATTGACACAAACATCCAAATTTTTGTATG